>RJWJ010001367.1:0-135412 GCA_004363605.1 Indri indri | reverse complement strand
TATCTCCAAATTCTTTTCCACAGAGGTTGCACTAATTTGCAGTCCCACCAGCAGTGTAAGAGTGTTCCTGTCTCTCCGCATCCTCGCCAGCATTTGATGTTTTGGGATCTTTTGATAGAGGCCAATCTCACTGGGGTTAGGTGATATCTCATTGTGGTTTTGATTTGCATTTCTCTAATGATTAGAGATGTTGAGCATTTTTTTATATGTTTGCTGGCCATTATTCTGTCTTCTTTTGAAAAGTTTCTGTTCATTTCCTTTGCAAGAACAAAGACCATATGATTCTTTCAATAGATGCAGAAAAAGCATTTCACAAGGTCCAACACACCTTTATCATAAAAACTCTCATCAAAATAGGCATAGATGGCTCATTCCTTAAAATTATCAAGTCCATTTATGACAAACCCACTGCCAATATCATATTGAATGGGGAAAAATTGAAACCATTCCCACTTAGAACTAGAACTAGACAAGGCTGCCCTCTATCTCCACTTCTATTCAACATAGTGCTCGAAATCCTCACCACAGCAATTAGGCAAGAGAGGGGTATTAAGGGTGTCCAAATGGGGACAGATGAGATCAAACTCTCGCTCTTTGCTGATGATATGATATTATATCTAGAAAACCCCAAGGACTCATCTAAGAGACTCCTAGAACTGATAAATGAATTCAGCAAAGTCTCAGGATACAAAATCAATACACACAAATCTGTGGCATTCATATATGCCAACAACAGTCAAACCAAAGATCAAATCAAAAACGCAATTCCTTTTACAATAGCCTCAAAGAAAATTAAATATCTAGGAATATGTTTAACAAAAGATGTAAGAGACTTATACAGGGAGAACTATGAAACACTTAAAAAAGAAATTGTAGAAGATGTAAACAGATGGAAAAACCTACCTTGCTCATGGATTGGTAGAATCAATATCGTTAAAATGTCCATACTACCTAATGTTTGTTTGTTTTGTTTTTTTGTTTTTTGAGACAGAGTCTCATTCTGTTGCCCTGGCTAGAGTGCTGTGGCGTCAGCCTAGCTCACAGCAACCTCAAACTCATGGGATCAAGCAATCCTGCCTCAGCCTCCCGAGCAGCTGAGACTACAGGAGTGGGCTACCACACCCAGCTAATTTTTTCTATTTTTGGTAGAGACAGGGTCTCACTCTTGCTCAGGCTGGTTTCGAACTCCTGAGTTCAAGCAATCCTCCCACCTCAGCCTCCCAGTGTGCTAGGATTACAGGTGTGAGCCACCACACCTGGCCTATTCAGTAGTTTTGTTGTTTTGTTGAGTCTTTGGGTCTTCCAGTTATAGTCATAATTCCTGAAAATGGTAATAGTTTTACTCACACCTTTTACTTACAATTATACTTCCAATTTCCTTCTTTTGTCTAATGATGTTGCCTGGTAAATCAAATATAATATTGAATAATAATGACAGAGAATATCTTTGTCTTTTTTCTCATTTTAGTGAGGATACTTTAAGTATTTCCCCATTAATCAAAATATCAGCTTTTGTGCTGAGTTATATATATCATGTTAAGGAAGTACCAATTTTTTAAAATTTTATTGTGGTTATTGAATTTTATCAATAACTTTTTAGAATCTCTGACATTGAACATATGACTTTTTTCCTAGTATTTTCATATGATAATTTTCCTAACATATGAACATCTTTACATTTCCAGAATAATCTCACTTGGCCATGGAGTATTTTTTTATATTCCGTTAATATTTTACTTGAGATTTTATTTTCTGCATTGATATTAGTGATATTGGTAGTCTGACAGATACTTTTTAATTTTTTTTCAGGTTTTGGTATTAGTGTTGTACTCACTTCAGAGAAAGAAGTTAGACATTTTCCTTCTTTACTAAATTTCTCTGGAATAATAGAAAACTATTAGAACAATATGCTTTCTAAATTTAGTGTGATTCCCCATGTGGGTGTGCTGCTTTTTATGAGGGAGCTCTTTGACAACTTTACTTAGTTCTACAGATGTCAGTTTAAGTTTTTGTTTTTAATCTCTTCTGTAGAATTGGTAAATTATATTATTTTAGACATTTTTCTATTTAATCCAGTTTTTCAAAATGATTTGCATAAAATTGAGCAAAGTAGTTTATCGTGATTTTTTTAATTTTCTGTTTTTATCATTATTTTCTCCCATATTTATTGACATATTAAAACTGTTTCCCTTTTTCCCTAGAATCGAATAGGGAATGGTTTCTCTATTAAATTGGTTTTTTAAACTTAACACTTCTGTCTTTCTCTTTCCAAACTTATTAAATTTTTGCTTGTTTCTTTACTAATTAAATCCTTTTGCTTTGCTCCAATTTATTTTGTTGTTTTCCCCCCTAACTTTCGAGTTAGATTCTTAATTCTTATTTTAAAAAATGGAAGTCTTTAAGGCTATACATTTTCCTCTGGTTTCTACCTTAGTAGTATTCCACCTTTTTATATGTTGTGTTTCTATCGTCTACAGTTTCAGGTGGTGGTTTCTCTTTGTTATTAGAACTGTTTAAAACAGTTTTGAATTTCCACACAGAAGGGTTTCCCCTCCCTCAATTTTTATGAATTTCTAGTTGTATTGCAGTATAATCAGAGAATACCGCCTTCATTATTTCTACTGTTTGGATTTTGCTGAAGTTTTTCTCTGTGGCCTAAGAGTTTTTTGTGGGTGTTCATGGGCAATTGAAAGGAAAGCATATTCTATTTTTAGGATATATAAATTGATGTACTATCAATCAGATCTATTTTATTAATTTCTAAGATCTTTTGTAATTTACTCTTTTTTTAAGAGACCGTCTTATTCTGTCACCCAGGCTGGAGTGCAGTGGCCCAACCACAGTTCACGGTAACCTCAAACTCCTGGGCTCTGGGGATCCTCCCACCTCGGCCTCCCACCTTAGACAGGCATGTGCTAATTTTGTAATTTTTTGTAAAGACAGGGTCTCACTATGTTACCCAGGTTAGTCTTGAACCCCTGGCCTCAAGAGATCTTCCCACCCTGGCCTCCCAAATTGCTGGGATTATAGGTGTGAGCCACTGTGCCTAGCCTATTTTTTATCTGCTTGATCACTGACAGACTGAGAAACAGATTCAATAACTTTACCAAGTTCTCACAGTAAATGGCAAAGTTCTCTAGTAAATGGCAAAATCTGACTTTAGGCAATCTGACTTCAGAACTTCAATTCTTAACTACTATATCATTATTTCATGGATATTTGTCATATTTTTCTTTGTGTGGTGTCACTTGGGGTCAAACCATTCAGTAGGACATTCAGTAGGAGAAAGAGCGATCTCCCAGGGGAACAACTTGAAATCAATAAAAGGGGTTCTGAAGACAGGAGTTTGTGAAGCAATTTAGCAAGGTACCCCAGGAAGTCAGGCAGTTCTCCAAGGAGCTAAGAATTGTGCAAAACAGTAACACGACTGGAGCAAAAGAATTGTAAACTACATGAAATTTTGGTCAGTGAGGTTGCCAGGGGTTGGTATACTAAGCAGGGGTGTGGTGTGGTGGGGCAGGGGGAATGTGGTTACATTTGGGATGTAAAATGACTCATATCAACCTACTGAGTGAGTGGAGGACAAGTGCCACCAACATTCTGTAAGAGGGTTATGACAGGGTAGAGTTAATCCTTTGCAGACCTTCCAGTGCCTGAAGGGGAGAAAGATAACAGTTCTAAAGCAGGAAACTCCACCCGCCAGACACTAACAGAGTTAACACATAAATGGGGAAGGCCCCTGAGTTGTTTGCCTATGAAAGGGAGGTGACAGCTCCTTTGTGGAGGGTGGGGTAATGTGTTGCTCTCCACTGACAGCTCTTGCCACTCCAGAGGAAGGAGAAAGACGTCAGTGCTGAAGAAGCCAGTCTGTTCGCTTGCAGAAATAGGTCTATCTTGGGAAACTTTTTGGGTAATATGTCACAAACAGTATGCATACCAGAGCAGCGTCCTCACAGAGGGGTGGAATGGTGGGAAAAACTCCTCCCTCCTTATCTTTCAGCCTCAGAAAAGAGTATCTATTCTCTGTAAAATAGAGAATAAGTTAGTTACCCAGGCACTTAAGAGAAGGTCTGTAAGTACTTCGCTCACAAAGACGGAGATTGCAAAACTCCACTAAGACGCTGGGAGAGAAACAGAATGGTTGTAAGACTGATTCCCTAGGTATCTGACAGCTTTGGAGTAGGGCAGATGAAAGTACATCTATTTGAGGGAGTTGGTTTTCCAGGCACCAGGAGACCGATGGTCCAAGTTATTTAGACTCTGGAAAAGGGATTCCGGATCTGCTCTCACACCTGCACCCTCACGTCTCACAGCCTGGAAGAGGGATGAGGAGAAGTGAGACAGTTTGTTACCTGAAATTGTCCATTTTCGGGAGAGGAAGAAAAGACCGGGAATTGAGTCAGCCTAGAAACTGCGTTGGCTGTACAGAGGGGGGAAAGGCTGAACCGGCTCTGACACACCCAGCAGCAAACCCCTGCGGAGGGTGGTGAGCAGCAGGAGATACCGAGACCGCGAATCATCCCAGGTCGCCCTGTGGTGGGTGCTCTCAATCTGTGGGTGGAAAAAAGGCGAGTAACTGGGTACTGGGGGACTGAGAAGAGCATCCCAGAGTCTTTCCTTAAGGAAATCTCTATCCTGGGGCAAAGAAAAGAAACTTGGGGAGTTCCATCAAGTTAAGGGGGAAAATGTGGATTTTAGGGCAAGGGAGAGTTAGGAGACTCCAATTCTATGAGACAGTCACTCCGAGAATTGAAGAAGCCACCCAGAGCTAACAAAAGCCAGTTAAAGCCCACTAACCAGAAAGAAGACCACAGGCCTTACCGACAGAAAAGAAGTTGGGCTTATTGAACTTGCTGTGGTAAGGAGGAACTGGTCATGAGATGTCTCAGACGGCGCGGGGCAAGTGGAGGGGCTTGTTAGAGAGTTTGCGCTTGTCGTTGGTTGATTATAAGAAGGGATTGTTAGTTGTTTGTTGCAACTGCAGCATTGCCTTAATTATGTTTGGTTAGAAACATTTTTCTGTTGGCCTTGTCTATGTCCCGTAGAAAACACTGAGGTTTTTTGTTTTGGGGATTTTTTTCTCACTCTGTCATCCAGGCTGGAGTGCAGTGGTGTAATCATAGCTCACCGCAGCCCCGATCTCCTGAGCTCAAGCAATCCTGCCTCAGCCTCCCAAGTAGCTGGGACTACAAGCATGTGCCACCCCACCTGGCTAATTTTGTTTCACTTTTTTGTAGAGACGGGGTCTCTCTATGTTGCCCAGGGTGGTCTCGAACTCTTGGCCTCAAGTGATCCTTCCACCTTGGCCTCCCAAAGTGCTTGGATTACAGACAGGAGCCATTGTACCCAGTTAAAAACATTGTTTATCATGGCCTGACTGCTAGCAAGTTTTTCAAGTCCTGAGTAGAGTTAAGGGTCCCACATGGAGAAAGTGATTGGCTGACTAGAAGGCCACAGAAAAAGCTTAGTAGACTTGTGCTTCTAGAGGAACACTCCATGAAAAATTCAACTAAAGCAGAGGGAAATAGGGACTTGACTTGTGTGGAGACAGGAGGCTGATCAGCAGTTGTGGAAATATTTAAGGTGAGCCCTACCTTGGATATCCAGAAGCTGGATATCCCAGAAGTTTCCTGCACTTCCATGGATGCTCCACCCCATTAGAAGATTTAGAGATTTGTGAGAGACAAGGGACATGGAGAGAGAACAACAAAATTACACTGAGTGCAAGATACCCTGTACTTCCCCTTCCTGTTGTGGTTGGCTTTGAGCTAAAACACCTTGAGGAATTTGGCTTTGAGTTACAAGCAATTTTTCTCTTAGGCCAGCAAAGTTGGAGACAATACACTATTTAGCATAAATTTCCCTTCGTTCTGAAAAAGCAACAGGGTTGGACAGACTTAGTCTTGCCCATGTAAGGCAAATACATTCTCTAAAATGGAAAAGGCTGAGATAACATGGATCTAAGAATCTAAAGTATCCAACGGGACCCTGTAAATTGGTGTGTGTGTGTGTGCGCGTGCGTGTGCGCGCACACACATGCACGCACTTGTGACTCTGTTCTATGTCTTTATTCTGTTTTTAGGTTTTAGATCACAGGAACAGGAGGAGGGACACACCCCACAGCTGTAGAAGCAGGAAACATCTACTATAAAACTGAAGTACAAAAACATGAAAACAGGGTATTTGTGTGTATTTTGTTCCAACTAACTGTCTTGAAAGAGTCTACGTTCCCTATATGCGTGATTGAGGATGGGGAGGCTTGGTTCTCTTCGTGCGGCATATCCGGTGTGATTTAAGCAGTTTTTTTTCTCTGCAAACTTATTGTTTCTTTTGGAGAAGTATTTCTCTTCTAGATCACATTTCAGAAGCATTAGGAGGTAAGTCCCACAGGTCAGCAGGGGGAGAATTGTAGGAGTCATGTTCACTTCAAGCTGGAGGAACTGACCTGGGCTTGGCAGAGATCAATTTGAATGAACTATTGATGAGGGTATTTAGAACCAAAACAAAACAGACTTTTGAAGAATGTGGAAAATAAAAGCCATCCTTATTTTTCATTATTTATATGCTTATGAGTAACTAAATGACCTATGTGCTATATTGTCTGTGTATCTCTTGTGGGGAGGTTGCATTCTAACTCTATAGCAGGCCAACTGCTCTGTAAGGGAAGGATGAGGAATACACGGTTTTGGGGAAGAGATTAATTCTCTTATAAGAAAGTGGAACTTAGATAAGATGGAAACGTAGTCCATAGGGGAAACTTCCATTTGTCTCTGGGCTCTGTCTTGGGACTATATTTGAAATCAATCGGATGCGTTTGAGGGCATCACACATTGTTAGGGGAAGATGATTTCCTGGCAAGGGCTATAGACTGCAAACGAGCCAGATATATTTTGTAAATCAGACTATCTATATATTCTGTTTTTAAAAATATGACTATGTTTTTAGAGCAGTTTTAGGTTCACAGCAAAGTTGATAGGAAGGTACAGAGCGTTCCCATAGACCCGCTCGCCCTCCGCATGTATAGCACCCCTGTTATCAACCTAGCCCGTCAGGGTGGCCCATTTGTTATAATTGATGAACCCACATGGACACATCATAATCACCCGAAGTGCATAGTTAGGGTTCACTCCTGGTGGTGTACATTCTGTGGGTTTGGACAAATGTATGAATATAATGAGTCGTATCCACCATTATCGTATCATACAGAGCACTTTCGCTGCCCTAAAAATCCTCAGTGCTCTGCGTCTTCATCCTCCTCCCCACCCCCACAACCACTGACCTTTTTACTGTCTCTGTAAGTTTTGCCTTTTCTAAAATGTCCCTGTGGTTGGAATCGTTCAGAATACAGCCTTTTCAGATTGGCTTCTGTGTATTCTTTTCTGTATTCATCACCCTTTTTGTCCCTTTAGGTTTAATGCTGCTCAAATTGTGGTGTTTTGACTATCTCCATTAGAATCACACAGAAGTTGTTAAAAATATAAATTCCCAGTCCTATACTTGACTGATTCAAAATATCTGGGTATGGAACCTGGGAATCTGTACTTTAAACACACACGTCGCAGATTATTTTTGTGCATGCTATAGTCTGAACACCCCAGCAGGGTCTCAACTGTGCTGCCAGGAATTAAGGAGGGATTTGTGTTCATAAAAGGTGACAGAGTCTACGAAACAGAGCTGGTGCTGACAGCAACAGAACAAAATCCCAAGTGGAAGATTGGGGCTTCAAAGTTTAACAGAGCCTGCGTGTAAATTTTCCCTCTCTTGCCAACTGTGGAGGCTTTAGTTTGATTGATATTAGAGGAGCTAGTAATTTCAGATGGAGCCTGAGGCTTCCAAGTCGGGCTGCAGTTAAATGCTTAAGAAGGTGATCTTCTGGGAGCTAAACAATCCCTCTCTGCAACCATTTGAGTGGGATCTCCCTTGGGTTTTCAGTTCTACCTTCTCCAAGACTGAAAAGACTCCTCACCAACATTGCACTTGGAGCCTGAATCAGTTTGGAACTACTGTGTGGACTTACGAGGCGTCTGACCCCCAAGCGACGACACAGGGCTGACAAGGGTCCTAATAGCAGTTTACGATTGCTGCTTGCGGCATGTGTGTGCCACAGCCACCCAACTCTACACCTACGTATAGTCAGTCCACCTTCCGCACCTTCCTCTCCCTCCCTGTGCCTATTCCATTACTGCTCTCCTGTAGAAGCAAAACTGATGCTTTGTTCTGCTTCCAGTATGCTTGAGCACATCATATACTACAGTTAGGAGCAGCAACAACAAAAACACACTGTGCACTCTTAGAAAAACTGAAACTGCTAGAGTCACTGTATGTCAAATATCCTGTCTCTAAAATAACAACCCCCCAAAAACTTCTAGTGCACCTGGATTCTCTAAACAACATTATCGCTGACTTTTCGCTGTACCGACTTTGTACATATGAGACTCGTGTAAGTAAGTTGCCTTTGCTCTGCCATCAACAGGCTGATGTAAACTAGGTACTCTGATAATTTTGCTTTTCTCTCCCTTTAAAAACTTGTGTTTTGAATTTAGTAAGCCAGTCTTTCTGGCTTCTTGAGAAAGAAGGCTGACAATTTTGCACTGATGGCAAATAAAGTTTCTCTTTCCTTTTATTTTTAATTTTTTAAATTTTGAGAGTAGGTCTTTTTAAAAATATATTTTTTAATTGACAGATAAAAATTTATATATTTATGTGTACAACATCGTGTTTCAAAATATGTATACATGGTAGAGTGGCTACATCAAGCTAATTAATATATGCATTACCTCACCTCCTTTTTGTTTTTTGTGATGAGAATCTCCTTTTCTAAATCTGGCAGTCTTTTGAGTCTTTCCTTGGCACTTTCCTCCTGCCCTGTGTAATGTGCTCTCTGGAATCCCTTCCATTGCAGTAAAATCACTTGCAATATCCTCCTCTCCCCAACTCAGTGAAAGCTTCATCACCTACCCAGTGGCCTAAACCTAAATTTTGGGAGTTACCCTGGACTCCTACTTCTCCTCGGTTTCTCAGCCGAGGTCTGTTGATTCCACCTCCTAAAAGTCTTTCACATCTGTCCATAATACAACCATAACATCTTCTATTTTTAATTTTTTAGTTTTTTTAACTTAAAATATGTTTTATATTTATGATATTTTCTTTTTGCTTTCCTTATTATTAACTGAAAATAAAAACTATGTCTGTTATGTATAATTTACATTACACACATACAAGCTAGATTTGGCACTTGGGAGCACAGGTCCTTACTCCTAGCTCAGTTTTCTGGTCCCTAACATCATGTTGCCTCTTTCATGCTGTGCAAATAAAAACATTATAATGTGTCATGTCCCTCCTCTGAGTGCTTCTTCTCGAGGCTCACGAACCACAGTTTCTTTTCTAATAATAATCAGTTTCATTTCTTTTTAACCACATCTCTTACTGGCAAGCATCACATTATTTTCCAGCAGTGAGTTTCAAATATTAAAACCCACCATCCTTGCATTTTAGGAAACTACAGCTGTTTAATTATTTAAAATGGCACCAAAAAGGTGTATGTTTCAACCAGCCACAGTACTTAAGGTCTCTGGTAATAGACGCCATCTGTGGAAGAGCTCAATGTATTTACCAATATAGTACTTTGCCTCCAAATTCCAACTGACCAAAACAAGGTCTATTAAAACTGAAACTCAGAAAAAGCAGTTAACTGATTTTGCCCAAATCCCAAACCATACTAACAAATAAGAGAATTTATTTTGAATTTGACTTACGGCTTTTACCAGACTATGATAATTTTTCAAAACAATGACACATCTTAATATTTCAGCACTAAGTCCCATATATAGTTTTAGAGGATTTCAAGGAAAGTTGAATATTTGTTGTGAATATACATAGAAGTCATAGAGAACTGAATTAATGGAAAAATGGCTTCAGTTCATAATATTACATGAATCCCAAATGAGCTTATCTATAGTTCTCACTCAGGCTTTGGGGCCAAATAAATTTGGATTTTAGTCCAAGATCTGCCAATTACCCAAGCCATATGACCTTGGGCAAGAAATTTATTCTTCATGTCTCAGTGTCTGCACTTCTAATAGAGGAATATCTATCTAGCAGAATTCGTTGAAATAAGTGCCTCACTCTATGAATGACAGTTATTATCATGATAACATTCGCCATAGAAATATCAGTCCTTAGGAGATGAAACAGGGTTCCTAGTTGCAAGGAAAAGAAACCACCTCTGGCTTTTTTTTAAAGCAGAGACAGTATTTGTGGCTAGGAAATTGGGTAGCTTGTGGCTTTGCGGGGAGGTTGGCCAATACAACTTAAAAGCTACAGAGCCAGAAGCATAGCTAAAATCACGAACTGGTTCCACGAGGACACCACTGCCACCTGTCCCTTGCGCAGCTGACACCATTCCACCCTGTGTATAGGTGCTCCTGTTGCCTCTACAAAGCAGATGCTGCTGTGGCTGCCCCAATCTCTGATTGGCTGAGCCCTGGTGACATGCACACTTCTCAGATGCAGGAAAGCCTGGAAGAAGGAGTGTCTGGCATTTCAGCCACACCATCAGTGGGAAATGTACTCTGTCTGACCCTTAGAGTTATAATGGGGAATTCCCCAAACACAGGCCGGGGTTGAGATGCTGGGCAGCCAAAAATATGCAAGTGTGCACAACACTTGCCCAGGAGCCACACATGTTGGAGATTTGCTTAACTACTCTCTTTTTCACATACCTCACATCTGATCCATTACCACGTCAGTTTCGCCTTCAGACCTTCAGAGTATATCCAGAAGATGACGTCTTCTCCTCAGCTAGACCACTCCCAGCCTAGCTCAAGCCCTATCTTTTGCCTGGGTTATTGAATCAGCTGCCTGACTGGTCTGCTGGCTTCTGCCTTTGGCCGCTGATGGTCTAACTTCAACAGAGCAGTCAGAGTAGTTCTCTTAAAAAATTTGTCAGACCATTTCACACCTCTGCTCCAAGTTCTCCAACACTTCCCATTTCATTCAGGGTGAATGCCAAAGTTATCACCATGACCTACAAGGCCCTGCATTATCTTCCCTTTCCATCATCCCTTCTCTCCCTCACTGATCTCTCTGAGCTCATTCTCCATGACTCTCCATCAAAACGCCATCCTGCCAAAACTCGGGATCTTTGCACTTGTTTTCCCCTCCGCCAGGAACACTTGATCATTTCCCAACTTGCTCCTTCACTTCCTTCAGCTTTCTGCTCAGACGTCACCTCACGCAGAGATCTTCTCTGACCCTACATAAAAGCGTGACCCTCTAGCCTCGAGCACTCCACATTCTTTATTTTTCCCCACAGCATGTTGATCCCTATCTGACATTCTGTATAATTGTTGAATTGTCTCTATCTCCTCCTATAAATGTGAACATCATGAAGACAGGGACTTTGATTGTAATCTCAATTTCTACACAATAAGTATTTGCTGAATGAATAATGACAGATCTTTAATAACTCACTTTATCATCTAACTAAAGTATAAAGTGTATACAAAATGGTGTCTCTCCTTTACATTCTTGCCAGTTTTATTTTTAGGACAGATCTTATCATGCCACACGCACTTACAAAATTTTTCTATTGCTTCTGACTGCCGAGAACCATGCTTCTCAATTTGGGATTTAAAGGGGTGAGGAAGTCGTAGGATAAAGCCATACATTATTCTAGTCCAGAGGGTTAATTTTTCTTTTAGGATTTGTGGCTGGGGAAGAAGTTTCCAATTTTATTTCGCTTGAAAATTTTGCCACGTGTGTACATATGCAAGCAAAATTAGCAGAATTACATTTTCCCATTTAGTTCAGTTGGGTGAAAGCCATTAAAACCAAGAAGGAGAAAATTTTATATAAGCAGCGAGTGATTTAAAAATTTGGCCCTTCAGTGTTGTCAGGAGACCTGGGCTATTAGTGCTGTAACTGAATCAGAATGCACAGAGTAATTACAAACAATACGAAAATACCAAGGGTTGTGGGATCTGATAATGAGCTTGATGTGGAAACAAATAGCAGCTTTCCAACCGCAACTAAGTGTTTGGTAGAAAGCAATACTAGTCAATTTGAAAAGCTTATGATATACTCAGTTCTTTACTGAACTATGGGATTTACTACTGTGAAAACACAGTTAACCACAATACCAAGTGTCTCTTATGTGAGCAAACATAAAGCAAAAAGAGGAGGAAATTATCACTCTTGAAGTGACACTTAAAAACCAATTACATGTCTTCAGGCCAGCAATGGCACGAAAACAAAACCAAACTAAACCAACTACATGACACTCTTGAAGAAGAACAAGGTGGGGCGGTTTGCTCCACTGCACATCAAAACGTAATAAAGCTAGAGTAATTAAAGTGGTGCAATATTAGCAAAGAGGAAAAAAATTACCCAACAGAACAGACTAGAAAACTCAGGAACAGAAGCATACATTTATGGAAACTTGGTATGTGACAAAAGTTACACATGCTGTAACGGGAAAAAGATAGACTGTTCAATAAATGATGCTCAATTTGAAAACAAATGAAGTTGGATTCCCTTTTAGTATCATACATAATAATCAACTTCACACAAATTAAGGACTTAAGTTTTTTTTTAATTTTAAACTTTAAGAATAAAATTTAAGCGTGGTGTCATGTGCCCATAGTCCCAGCTACTTGGGAGGCTGAGGCAGGAAGATCGTTTGAGCCCAGGAGTTTGAGGTTGCAGCGAGCTATGATGATGCCACTGCACTTTAGCCCAGGCAACAGAGCAAGACCTTAACATAAATAAATAAATACATAAATAAATAAATAAAGTAAAATAAAATAAAAAGAATAAAATTTGAGAATGCCTGAGTGGTAGAGGAATTCTTAAAAAGAGACCAAAAAGCACAAACCATAATAAAAATAATTTGACAAATTCAATCATATTAAGATCAAGAACTCTTATTCATTAAAAGATCTCATGAAGAAAGGGAAACTACAAGTCATCAGCTGGGAAAAGATGTTAAAAAGACAAAACCAACAAAATTTTAGTAACCACGGTATGTAGAGAACTTTAAAAATCAATAAGAAAAGTCAAATAATTTCATTAAAAAAACAGGCTTAGACCACGAACAGGCATTTCATAGAAGAGGAAACACGAGGAAAGAAATATTGGAAAAGATGCTTAATCTCGTGTAGAGTGCAGTGGCATCATAGCTCACTGCAACCTCAAACTTCTGGGCTCAAGCCATCCTCCTGCCTCAGCCACCCAAGTAGCTGGAACTACAGATGTGTGCCACTATGCCAGGCTAATTTTTGTATTTTTAGTAAAGATGGAGTCTTATTCTTGCTCAGGCTGGTCTTGAACTCCTGAGCTCAAGCAATCCTTCTGCCTCAGCCTCCCAGAGTGCTAGAATTACAGGTGTGAGCCACTGTGCCCAGCCTTGGTTGCTTTAAATTATCTGATTTAAATTGCTTACATTATATTTAAGTTGCTCAATTAATTACAGAATCATGTATTTAACTTGAAAGTTATGGCTTCAGGAAAATTTTCAGTTTAACTTGAGGTGATCTATTTCTTGGACTGCTTAGAATCATGGCAGCCCAAAAATAACATGGACTTCACCCATGGTTGTGAAATGCCATTTTGTTTTGGTTAATGTAAAAAACAAAAACAAAACCACAACAACCACCATGTATATATGTATTTATGGATACACACAAAACCAAATCAACTAAAACCCAGAAAAGCCTTAGCCGTTATGGGTTAAACGCAGTTATGATTGAGTAATGACTACAGAAATTTTCCTCAACATTTATAAATGCTGTTCTGTAATGCAGAGGAAATAATATACCACAGTAGCAAATGTTCTTTTCTGATAAATGAAGCAACTACAGAAAGTTTTAACTTATTTGTTCAAAGTAACCACTGCTAGTGATGCAAAAAAAAAAAAAACCCAAAAACCTCAAAACAAAAACCAAACAAAACCCAACAACTCCCTCAATATTATTTCAAAACAAACATATCAAAGTCAATCTTCATTAGAATGTGGTTGTTCTTCCCACCAATAAATAAGAAAATCAAGACCTAGGTTAGATACAGCAGCGCAACAGTTTTTGAGCTTCATCTTCTGGACAAGAATGCGAAGTTAGGCTCTCTTCATAAAAAGCAATTGCAATCTGAGAACACTCTCTGCCAGCACCACGTTGGCCTCATGTGAATCTTTCCATCCCATTAGAAACATTAATTCTCCACTGTTGTCTGTGGCACTGAGCCTTTGTTTGAGATTGAAACCTCTGGCAGCGCTTCTTTGTCTCTCAGCAGCATCTCTTTGAGTTGCTGTCATGAGATTCACAGTCAGATAGATTTTCTTTTTTGTACTACCTTTTTATTTACAGCTTTTTGAAGATTAAGAAATGGTTCAATAAACTCGGGACAATCTAAATTTTATTCAGTTTCTTAACTGCCATCAGCACTGGTAAATCCCTTCCACCTCAGGAAGCACTGCCCCTTCCCATTCATGGCACCTCCATTTAGTACTTTTTCCACCACAAAATCCTCAGGCTCTGACTTTTCAGCTTTTTCACTCTTTCCATTCTGTTTCTTTCACATTTTTTGCAACGTACAGTCGGCCCTCCATATCCTTGAGTTCTGCATGCTCAGATTCAATCAACCAAGGACAGGAAATATATATTTTAAAATTTTTTGTAGATGTTGCCCAGGCTGGTCTTGAACTCCTGTCCTCAAGCAATCCTCGTGTCTCAGCTTCCCAAAGTGCTGGAATTGAAGGCATGAGCCACCGCACCTGGCCAGAAAATATTTCTAAAAACACAATAAAAATAACAATACAACATAAAAACAATACAAATGAAAAAACAATAGAGTATAACAAGTATTTCCATAGTATATACATTGTATTAGGTTTTATTAATAATTTAGAGATGATTTAAAATATATGGGAGGATGCATGTAGGTTATAAGCAAATACCACACATTTTACAGAAAGGACTTGCGAATTCTTGGATTTTGGTATCCACAGGGGTCCTAGAACCAATCTCTTAAGGATACTGAGGGATGACTGTAGTTTGCAGACTTGAAAAGCTATTATTCACCACCTCTGAGCTGCTCCTGGTCTGGTCTGTGGCATCTCAAGTCCTGACAGCCTCAAGGCTGAGCAATGACCACGAAAGATGGGAATGAGGAGCTGTGCTAGGGGTCACTAAGTTTTGGGGAAAGTTATGTAGCAATAGATAACTGACACAGGGACACTTAAATATTTTACTCCATATGCTAAGACAGCTGATGAAAATAAAAATTATGAGTCAATTAAAAAGAACTAATTGGGGAACTAGGTCATTTCAAACTCACACTTTATTGTGATGAAAATTAAATAAAGAACGAATCAATTTTTTTCACTGAAAAAGTTTTTTTGAAGAGTTTCTGAGAGCAAAAGTGACTGGCAAACAGTTCCTGGACTGTTTCAGACCGCCATACTGCCATCTAAGAAACATTCAGACTTGACCTCTCAATGGGAAGATATACATCAATGTTTCCACCGACAGTTGACCATAATATTGCAGTACATTTCTCAGGCAGCATTTTTTTCTCTTCTTTTAGAGATTATGCTCAAATCTCTTCTAAAGATATGATGTCTGTTTTATCCATGTCATTATATAATTTTTTATTATAGAGAAATGAGAAATTACCCTGATAAAGAACCTCTGACTCTATCCCAATTTGAAGTAGAAAGGCAATTCATCTTACCCATTAACTAAGAATTAGAAAAACAATTTGTGTTTTTCTTGAGTCAGTCATTTAACTTAAACACCACTATATACATACAATGAAACGTTCACATGAATTTGAATGGTAAATAAAACAGGAGACTTCAAAGAAATTCCATGGGAGTTGGGGGTTACTTTTGTCTCTCCTCTCCTTCCACCTCCCCCTTAAGGGACATGAATGGCATTTGGTCACAACTTACCTCCTTTCAATTTTATCTTCCACCATCTGCTGCTCCATTCTCCCCATTTCCAGCAGTACTTTTTGTTTCCCAAACACATGCCTTCTTCACACTTTTGTTTCAATTGTGTGTTCTATCTGTCATATCTTATGTCTAGCCAATTATACACACACCCCCAACGATCCTGGAACGTCTTGATAACAACAAGCAAATCTAGGTTTCTAAAATACGCTTAACTTTAGTCTGCCCATGTAACTAACCATGGAGGTTTTGGCAAACCTTGCAAAACAGACAACACACTAAATATTCTCCAAACTTTTGTTTGGAGATTTGAAAAATCTCCCAGTGTGCTACCTTGGGCTTCCTGAATTCACATATCACTCTCCAGTACGAAATATTCGCTATTTTTAATAATTGGAGAGTCCTCCGACAATGACATTTTATTTGTTGTTTACTGGCACTACACGTCCACCATCAGGATAGCTAATGAAATGTACTCCCCCCCAATAATCATGATAAAGGCTTTTGCTGAAAATGCACTATGTATTAAGAATTTTGCGAACATCTAATTTAACCCTAATACCTCTGGCATCGGTGTTATTCTCTTTCACAAGTTACAGCAATGTGGCGACGGCGAGGCGCGTGTAGCGGGAAAATTGGGGTGCTTGCGACACCCCAGTGCCCAGGACGCCACCTGCGCTCCAGGACACACTGAGGGCCCCGGGGCGTGGCGGGGAGTGGGGGTAAACCGCGGTGACGTCGCAGACTGTAGAGTTTCACGGACCAGCTTTGTTTCGGTGGCCCACACCCGAGCCCACCCAGAACTACTAGGAAATGAGGCTTTTACGCGGCGCCAGGTTTCTCGGCGTCTGTTTTCTCCGCGAGGGGACCCACGTGCTCGCTTCGAGGCACGTTCCACCCTGCGAAGCTCGCGGGCCCGACGCTTCCGCCGCCGCCTCCACGAGACCCAGCGGCGGAGGGCACCGGCGCAGCACGGAGAGCTCGACACCGAGCAGGCTCGGTCGGGATCATGGCGAGACAGGGCAGCACAGTCCTCTGGGACGCTTCCCCGCTTCGGCTTTTGGAGACTCCACGCAGGGCGCAGGAAGGACCACGCTTCCCTCCAATTTCACTAGCGCGAAAGGGGCGGGCCTTGGGCGCCGGCGGCGAAGCCCCGCCCCGGCCCGCGCTGCCTGCTGGATTCGCCCCGCCCCTAACCCCCCCGCCGCCCGCCACCCTTCTTCCTCCTGCGCCACAGTCCGGGCGACCGTCCTGGTCTGTGAGGCACGCGTGGGCGGCGGCGGTCGCTGGGCCCGGGCCCTGTGAGGAGCGCGCCGCGCGTCCCTTTTCTCCGGTAGTGGCGGGCCGCGGAAGTGACGTGGTGCACGGACAGGATCGCGTTTGAATTGGTTCCCGGGTGATCATCGCGCCTGCAGCTCCCGTGCCGCCGCCGCCTCTGCCGCCGCCGCCGCGGAGGAGGAGCTGTGTTGCGCCGGCCGAGGCCTCGAGCCACCTCGGGGGCTGGAGCTGAAGGCGCTACGTGGAGCCCGCACCTTTGCCTTGAGCGCGGCGGCGGCCGGCGCCGCTGTCTTTTCTCCTTTCCCCCAATATGGCAGCGGCGGGCGGCGGCGGGCCCGGCGGGCCCTCTGAGGGGACAGGGGAGGATGGCGGAGGTGTCGGCTCCAGGACCGTGTACTTATTTGACCGGCGCGAGAAGGAGTCCGAGCTCGGGGACCGGGCGCTGCAGGTTGGGGAGCGCTCGGACTACGCGGGATTCCGCGCCTCAGTGTGTCAGGTACACGAACGGGCGAAGGAGGGATGCGCGCGTAGAGCCGGGGGTGGGAGGGTGACGAGAAACCCAAGTTGCTCACCGAGAGCAATAAACCTGTCACCGGCCCTGGTCTTGTGGCCTTGGCTTCTCTCTCCCGGGTGGCCGCCATGCCCGTGACCGGGCGGCTGGACGCTTCGGGCTGGCCCCGGCCCGGGCCTCGGTGTGCAGAGTCGGCTCCTCCGTGGGCCTCTCTCTGCCGCCGGTCCTTTTACCGGACCCTCCGACCCTGGCCAGAGTCGGAGACCTCGCGGTTAGTTGGCCCTTGGCGAGCTTAGCCCGATTGCGGCCCTACAGTTCATCTTTCTGTGGGGAAAGCCGCTGGTATTTAGTTTGTAACTTTTATAAAAGGAGCGACGGAGTTATGCCCTGTGGCTCCGTTGTGTTTCGACGGTGAGAAGTTGTGAAATTCCTGGAGTCTGTTTACTCAGGTTCACTGAATGATGCAGTAATTACCCGGGTTGTCCCGTCAAGAAGGTTTGCGAGGTCCGCCCTGGCGTGGTCCTTCTGCGCGGAAACCCTTGTCCAAGTTAGTTAGTTTCTCAAGTGGAGCTGCCCTTCTGGTTTTCTGAGCCCCAACCCTTGGGAGTTCCTGAACTAACTCAGAGGGTGTTCATGGAAAACCAAAGAACGTGTATACCCACTGGTTAGTTTGCTTTAAAAATGAATTACTGTGTAGGAAAACCTGCTTTAACCTGTGAAGCACTTTATAGATATGAGGTGATGTTATTGCCTAAGCTTTAAAGAAGGACTATTGTCATGCCCTGAATTAACCACATGAGGTACTTTTTAAGCTGTAAAGAACCCTTACCTTCCAAGGAAAAAGAACTTTCAAGCAGTTTTTTGCCTTGAGTGGGCCGATAGGTTTAGAAATGTTCTGGAGACATAACTGCTGAAATTAAGATCCGTAGGATAAAAACAACTTGGGAGCAAGGACTTCGTTTTGTTCACAGCTGTAGTCCCAGCGTCTAAAACTGTCCTGGCATGTTGTAAATGCCCAGATTAGAATGGCTAAATGAATGAAGACAAAAACCTATCAAGTCTGAATTTCATTCTGTGCGTGGATGGATGTAGTAGCTTCCCATAGTGTTTGAAAGTGAATGAATGAATGCTCACCTTTTTTGTTGAATATTCCGTGTTCAGAACCATGCCATAAAAGGGAAACTCTTTGTTTATTATTTTTATTGTAAAAATATCAGCGCATTAAAGGAAATATGGAACCAGAGGGGAAAAAGTAAACCTTTTACTCACTGTAATACTTACTACTGTAACCCCTGTTTAGCAGTTGGGGTTATCATGTCTTTGCAGCCTTCCCTCACCCTCCCACCTTTTTTTTTTTTTATAGCTATAATACATGTTTTTTTCACTTAATATTGTCAGAAGTGTCTATTTTGATGCTGGGGTCTTCGTAATCAAAACTTGAAATGGTCGATTTGGTATCACTGTTTACATAACCAAATCTCTCTTTCGTTGACATTTACATTGTTTTTGTGATTTTAAGTAATGCTGTGATAAAGGTCTTTGAATACATAGCCTTTTATGTCTTTGTTATTGTTTCTTTAGTTTGAAATCATAGAAATGAAATTCCTGAATCCAAGATCAGGAACATCACTAATGCTCCTGATACGTATTTTTAAATTGCTTTTCAAAAAGGTTGTGTTAATTTATCATCCCTCTAGGAATACACTATTTTCTTCTCCCTTCTCCCCTGTGAGATGTCTCAGTAACTGTCAGATAGATAAGGGAAGTATTATTGGCTTTTATTACAGAAGTAGAAACTTATTCGTAGAGATGGTAACTTATCTAAGATAGTAAAATTGAAATTAATAGTATTCAAACCCAGAAGCCATGTTCATTCTGTACCATTCTGCCTCAAACAAAGTTCTTTACTGTAGAGAACAGATGTGTTTATTCCTTCCTTCAATATTTCAGCTTGAAAACCAAGGAAAATATTTCCTTTGACTAATCTTTTCCTCCTTCCTTTCACTTTATCCTGCTAGAACAAAGGTTAAATTTGATTAGAAGTAAGAGAGAACTAGTAAGAAAAAAAAGAAGACTAGCTTTTATTTTTTTAAAGAATCGACCCTTTTAAGTATTATTAGATTATGCTGAAGATCCCATAATCTTGTCTGCATTACACACATGAAGAACCAAATTACGTTACTGAGTTAAGTCCAAGATTATACAGTTAACAAGCGGTGAAACTGGGATTGGAATCTAGGTCAATTTAATTTCAAAGCTGTATTTAAAGAAAAAACTCCCCCCAAACTGTATATATATTTTTTTTTTTTTTTGAGACAGAGTCTCACTCTGTTGCCTGGCCTAGAGTGCCATGGCTGGCTCACAGCAACCTCAAACTCCTGGGCTCAAGCAATCCTACTGCCTCAGCCTCCCAAGTAGCTGGGACTACGGGCATGCGCCACCATGCCCGGCCAATTTTTTTTTTCTATGTATTTTTAGCTGTCCAATTAATTTCTTTCTATTTTTGGTAGAGACGGAGTCTCGCTCTTGCTCAGGCTGGTCTCGAACTCCTGAGCTCAAACGATCCACCCCCTTGGCCTCCCAGAGTGCTAGGATTACAGGCGTAAGCCACCGCGCCGGGTCTCCCAACTGTACATTAACACCTTCATTTTCCTCCGTTGAAGAGGAGGCAAAATAGTACACTAAATTAAGGTTTTTATTAAAACATAAATTAAACCATTAAATGTTTGTAGTGCAAGAGAGTATTATGGATCCTAAACTGAGGAAAGCTCACCTTGGGAAAAGGGAGGCAGTCACAAGAGGGAGAAAGAGGAAAGGGTAGCTGGAAGAAGCCCTTAGACAGCCTGCTGATAAGCACCTATTAACTCACCTCAGCCCTGTGGCCTTGCAGAATCCAAGATTTAAAAAATGACTCATTTGCTTAGTTTTTAAATATGCCCAAATACTAAGTCCTATGTATATGTACCTCCTACTCCCACCCCCCACTTTTGAGAAACTTGTCTATTTTTTCCTTTGTGTGGTTCTACTATATACCTTATTACCCTACCATGGCACTTGTTACACCATTGATTATTGCTCTTTTCCCCAGAATCTTACTATAGAAATCAGTGAGCAAAATTTGAAGTTTATGTTAAAATACAGAACACCTAGAATAGCCACAAAACAAAAAACTTTGAAAAAGAGCAACGTCAGAGAGAAACTATCTGATTTCAAGAATTATTATAAAGCTATAGTAGTCAAGGCAGTACCAGTTGATGTAAATATAGATATATAGGTAAATGCTGCAGAATAAAGAGGCCAGAAATAGACCTGGACATGTAGGGCCAATTGATTTTCATTTTAAAATGTTAAGAATTTTTGAATTTCAATCGACAAGTAAAAATTGTATGTATTTGTGGTATACAACATGCTGTTATATGTATTTATAGTAGAATGGCTAAATCAAGCTATTTAACATATGCATTAACTCACGTACTTATTTTTTGTAGTGAGAACATTTAAAATCTCTCAGCAATTTTCAAATATATGTTATATTGTTGTTATAGGTACCATGATCTACAACAGATGTATTGAACTTATTCCTGCTAACTGAAATTTTGTGTCCTCTGAACAACATTTCCCTTCTCCCTGCAAACACCATTTTACTGTTTCTATGAGTTCAACTTTTTTACATTCACTCCACATGTGAGACCATGTGGTATTTGTCTTTCTGTGCCTGCCGTATTTCACTTTTGACATAGTGTCCTCCAAGCTCATCCATGATGCCACAAAGGACAGAATTTTGTTTTTTATTATAGCTAAATAGTATGTCATAGCATACCGCATTTTCTTTATCCATTCATTGTTGATGTACACTTAGGTTGATTGCATATGTTGGCTGCGTGAATAATGTTGCAGTGAACATGGGAGTGCACATGTCTCTGATTTCATTTCCTTTGGATATACGAGGTCTGTCCAGAAAGTACAGCCATTGTTAATATAACCAGATGGTCGGGAATCTGTTGAAAGTGATCCACGTTCTGGAAGGCCTGCAACAGGCAGAATACCTGAGAATGTTGAACGTGTACGGGTTAGGTTAAGAGACTCTGGGAGAACCGTGTGAAGTCCCAAGGCGCCTACTTTGAAGGGGACTGAGGTGTCATTGTCCTATGTACAGTGTTTCTTGTGTCTTCTTCAATAAATGTCTCTATTTTTCATATTACATGGCCGGATACTTTCCAGACAGACTTAGTATACCCAGTAGTAAGATTGCTAGCTCATATGATATTCCTATTTTTAGTTTTTTGAGGAACTTCCATACTGTTTTCCATAATGGCTGTACTAATTTACATTCCTACCAACCGTGCACCAAGGGTTTTCTTTTCTCCACATCCTCACCAACACTTGTTATTTTTTGTCTTTTTGATAATAGCCATTCTAACAGATGTAAGATGATGTCTCATTGGGGTTTTCATTTGCATTATTCTGATAATTGGTGATGTTGAGCGCTTTTTATATACCTGTTGGCCATTTGTATGTCATCTTTTGAGAAATTTCTGTGTAGGTCCTTTGTCCATTTTTTCATTGGATTGTTTTCTTACTCTATGTATATTTTTAATACTGTATACTCTTTGAGGACAGGAGCCTTACCTGTAGTTGGTTGATAGCTGTTTAGTTATGTGAACCAGTTTCTTACTTTCTTAAAAAACTGTATTTGTGGTAGCTTATTAAAAATAACAAAAGATGAGAAGGGAAAAAAGTAAAGTATAATAAGTTACCAGAGGAAAGTTGATAAATGGGAGAGTTCATTTGATAATACCTTACACTAATGCTGAGCCATGAAGAGTTTCCTAGTGTTCAAAACAAAGAAGGAAATATAATTGATACAAAATCCACAATGTCTATAAAATAACATTCCAACTGCTAGAGAACCAGAACTTTGATTTGAGAAAAATTTCTTTCTGGTTTCCTCATAAATCCTAAGGGATAACTCTGACAGCGTCCTTACAGATAGAAAAGGCTGCTGCTTATTCTGTCCTTTAATACAAGGCAGGGTATATGTTAGAGTGTAATGCAATCTGCTTTAACCAGTAACCACCCAATTTTTTGTAGAAATTTCTTACTCAAGTCCAATGTTGGGTGTTCCTGGTCTGTGGGTGATTGAAGGACACAGCCATCAGATACAATGCCAAAATACAATCATTAAAGGCTAGTTTGCAGAGTTTCAGAGCAATTCACTAAGGTGTTTAGTTTCTGACTGACTTAATTCATGGACAAAATTTAATATATTTAAGAGGATTTTATGGAATGCAAGTTAGCACTTCATAAATATTTCTTAAAATTGGCTTTTAAGAAAAGTTGGGCAGCAGATAGTTTGAAGCTGATCTAAGGACATGGAAGGTGGGTATTTTATATTGTTTATTAAAGGCAGATCCATATGCTTTAAAAATTAAACCCGAAAAGGGTGGGATTGAAGTTCTTATGAAAAAGCCTAATCAAGACTCTTGCCCAAATAGAATGTCATCCTGTTTTCATGTATAGAAATGCAGAGGGAGTATGTCTGTATTCAAGGCCAGGTTAATGCAACGTGAAAGATTAGTTTGTGTCTAAGATTTTTAGACCAAAAAAGACCTTCTCTTTTTTTAGAAAAGGGTATGATGTCTTGAATAAAAGCATAATGAATAATAATGTAAAAATACGTATAGTTCTCAAATGTCAGAGCTATAAAATACATAGAAGAATTACGCATTCAAGAAATAATTTTTACAGAATTATAGATGAAGCAAGGAAAACAAAAAGCTTATGTGTCTTAATTGAATACTAGATTTATAGATTTAAATCTATGGATTTATAATATAGGTTAAAAATGAAAAGAAAATGAACTGTGCTCTAGTGGAGGAAAATACAGGCAACGCTGGATAAAACCAGAATGTTAGGAATAACAAAACACAGTTGCAAATGTTTGAAGAAGGGACTAAGGTGCTGGCATTCCTAGCCTTAAAGATAAATTGACAGGTAGGGGAGATGAATTATCCTATGCAATTATTTAGAAGAGTACTAAAAAAACTTTAAAATGAAATAAAATAATATATTTATGGGGAGATTATATGGAACAATTAGATATAAATACTTTTTAGAGGTATATAGATCTTAAAAAGTCATTTGCACATAGTTATAAAAGCCCATTTTGTTCTACAGGATGCATAAGCATATGATTTAACAGTTGGGATATTATAGAAATAAAGTAGTAATGAACTAAAAAACAAATGGCTTTCATGATCACTCAAAAACCTAATAAAAATCTGTAAGGTCAATTTCTGTCTCTGCTCAACAAATAGAATCTTATTCCCAGTTTATGTCCGTGGCTTCGTTTCTCTAGGGTGGAATTGCATATGATATTGAGTATCTTTGAGTATCTCTAAGTTTGCTAAAGTATGCCAGATTGCTTTCTAATGTGGCTGTACTAATTTTCAGTACTATTTTTGGTCCAGCAATGTGTAAGGTCCTATTTCCCTATATGGAGGCCACTGTTTGATAGGATTGTAATTAAAAATTTTTGTCTACCTCATGGGAATGACAATAAGTTAATTTCTGTGATAACTAGTGAGGTTGAGCATCTTTTTCATGTTTTCTAGTCTTTTCCTTTATGGCTTGCACTATTTGTGTCTTTTCAGGAATCCTTTTCTACTTCTCAACATTATTTCTCTATATTGTTGTTGTTGTTGTTGTTGTTGTTGTTGAGGCAGGGTCTTGCTCTGTTGTCCAGGCTAGAGTGCAGTGGCATCATCATAGCTCACTGTAGCCTCAAACTTCTGGACTCAAGCGATCCTCCTACCTCAGCCTCTTGAGTAGCCAGAACTACAGGCATGCATTGCACCACTACGCCCAGATGATTTTTAAATTTTTTGTAGAGATGGGGTCCCTGGGTTGCTGAGGCTGGTCTTAAACTCCTCGGCCCAAGCAGTCCTACCACCTTGGCTCCCAAAGCACTGGATTAAAGGCATGAGCTACCTTGCCTCTATATTTTCTTCTGTAGTTTTAGATTAATGTGTAGCTGCTTTGAGTCTCCTAGAATTTATTTTTGTGTATGTTGAGATGGGGTTTTATCTATTTGCATGTGATGAACTTGTCTTAATATCATTTATTGAACAGTTTATTCTTTCCCACCAGTTTGTATGTCAACTTTGTTTACCAAGCTCTCCATGCATATATGTGTGGGCCCATTTCAGAGCCCTCTAGTCTCTTCCACCTGTCTATTATAGGATATTTTAAACTAGAATTTTTTTTTTTTTTAGACAGAGTCTCACTCTGTCACCAGGCTAGAGTGCAGTGGCATCACTGTAGCTCACTGCAACCTTACTGCTGGGCTCAAGCGAGCCTCCTGCCTCAGCCTCCTGAGTAATAGGGACTACAGGTGAACACCACCACACCTGGCTAATTTTTCTATTTTTAGTAGAGACAGAGTCTCACTCTTGCTCAGGCTGGTCTCGAACTCCCTGAGCTCAAGCAGTCCTCCTGCCTGGGCCTCCCAAAATGCTAGGATTACAGGAGTGAGTCACTGCACCTGGCCAAAACTAGAAATTTTCTTATGAAAACTTCAAACCCCGTATATTCATTACCCAGATTTAACAGTTACCAAGAATTTACCATAGTAGCATCATTTTTGTCTTTTGTAATATATTTTAAAGCGTATTTCTAGGTTTTAGTTCATTTCACCCTTAATATACTTCAGCATGAATATCTCTTATCACGCTATCAAAATTAAGCATTTTTAATATTATCTAATATATCAGTCCATATTGAGAGTCCTCTGATTGTTTAAAAATGTCCTTTTTTTTTTTTTGGTTCCCAAGTTTGATTCAAGAACTCATACAAAATATTTCAGATAATTTTAATCCTCTTCTTCTTCCTCTTCTTCGTACTGGTTAATTTGGAAGTAAAGTAATTCGTAACTCTCTTTGCTGTTAGCAGCTACACACAACCAATCATGTAGATTATTCTTCTTCAAATATTTTTTGGTGAGATATTTCACATACCTTTCAGAAAAAGGCACCTCAGAAGTGATGGTGATCTTGTTCATGCTCTTCTTAGTGGTTACAGCCCCTCTCCTGAGATTCCTAGCTTTTCCGTTCATTTTGATTCTCTTTCGCAAAAACTGCTCAAAATTAGCAGCATCCGTAATTTCATCTTCTACAGGGTGGGTGCAATCAAAAGTGAACTTCAGAACTTGCTTCCTTTTTTTTGCCCCCCTTCACCACAAGCTTTTTCATGGGCATCCTGGCAGCAGCGGAGGCATACAGGCCAAAAAAGGGTGCTCATGTTAAACTTTGTTTTTTTATGTTTCTTAATTCTTTTAAATTTAAAGCATTTAAACACACCCCTCCTCCCCGAGTCTGTAGTTTTCCTGCAGTTGACCTATTAAGAAATCCACTAGGTTTTTCTTTACTATTCCATGTTCTGGAATTGTCCATGTTCTTTTATGGTGTTGTTTAACTTATTTTATCTCCATATATATCTTGTAAATTAGAAGTTAGCTCTAAAGGCAAGCCTTTTAAGAGTTTAAGCCAACTCTTTGGAGTTGGGAGGCAAAGAATATTTTGTAGGTGGTGCTGTGCTGGTACTTCATACCACATCACAATGGGAGGCACATAATGTGTGGATGTTTCACCCACTCATAGCAGTGCTAACAGTGAATTTGTGGGATTCAGGTGGTTTCAGCTGGATGCCTCCATAAGAAAGTTTTGATCTGATGATTCACGAATTGATGATGATGTTCTGATTGCCATTCCTCCTATATTTAGTAGCTGGAATTCTTTCAAAGAACAACTTTGCCTCATCAGCTAGAGCTATTTGGTTACCGTGAAATACAGTCAGTATAAGAAAAGCAGTATAAATGATTTGTTCTTTCCCTTTAATTTGTTGATATTCAGAGTAAGGAGTTGATGCCCTAGTTAATTTCAATAGCGAGCAATAAGTGTTTTTTATTAGTATCATTATTAAAGATTTGAGTATTATTAGTCTAGATTTTTTAGTTTTCCATGGAAAGGTTTGTCTAGATTAACTACTCCATCACTACCTGAAGCAGAAGCCTTTTTTCTTAACTGTTTGTACATCATTATTGTTTCATTTTAGACAGAGCATGTGTCTTAATTTTAATGTAAGTGAAAATATTAACCACTTTTCTAATTTTCATTTTTTTGTTAGTTGTGAAGTTTCATAGTTCATGTCTTCATTGGTCATTTGTATTTTCTCCATTTGATTGTTCTTGTCTTTTTGCTTTACCTCTGTTGATCTTTGCCGTCTTGATTTATGAAGGCTTTTTGTCTGTTATGGATGCTAACCCTTTGTTTCTTGTTGCAATTTCCCCCCCCCCCCCCATAATGTATAATTTGCTTTAATTTTTTAAAGTTTTCTTTTGGTTAGAGTTAAAATGAATGTAAAGATTCTTTAATATAGATATTCTGCATAGCATGGTTGTCCTTACCTCAGTACAGTAAAATATCAACCTGTTTTCTTCTATTTTGTTTTTATGTATGTAAAGAGCTAATCCATGTTAACGTAGTTATGTTAATGTTTAGCTCCAGATAAATTGATAACTTGTATATTGCCATGAATTAATGTGTCTTTTTCCTGGGTAGGTCCTGCTGATGTTGAAACTCTTTCCACCTAATTGCTAGTGTTCCTAGGTGGCATATAGTAGCAGAAAAAACAACCTTGTTAAATAGGTAATTTATATTGATTTATGCCATATTAATTATGCAAAGGCAAAATTTAACAACACCGAGGCTGGGCACGGTGGCTCATGCCTGTAATCCTAGTACTTTGGGATTAGGAGTTCCAAACCAGCCTTGGCAACATAGCAAGACCCTATCTCTACAAAAAATAAAAAAATTAGCCAGGTGTGGTGGTGCACACTTGTAGTCTCAGCTACTGCAGAGGCTGAGGCAGGAGGATCGGTTGAGCCAGGAGTTTGAGGTTACATTGAGCTCCAGCATGGGTGACAGAGCAAGATCCTATTCTTTAAAAAAAATACCCTCCCCCCCCAAAAAAGCAAGTCTTATATTTCCTAGACAAATAAATGTAGTAATTGTTACAAGATTGTAATATACTATCAATATTTTCATATTTTTATAAACTTAAATAATACTTTTATTTC
Source organism: Indri indri (assembly GCA_004363605.1). Taxonomy (NCBI): domain Eukaryota; kingdom Metazoa; phylum Chordata; class Mammalia; order Primates; family Indriidae; genus Indri; species Indri indri. Next base: position 107,542 of record RJWJ010001367.1, on the reverse strand, counting down.
CTTTGAGTAATAACTGATTGTATTTCTCTAGACACTTGGCATTTCCCCCGAAGAAAAATTTGTTATTACAACAACAAGTAGGAAAGAAATTACCTGTGACAATTTTGGTAAGTAAACAGTGTTAACTAAGTTCATGCTTTTATATTTAATATGTTTTCGTATATGATAGGGCAATAACTATTTCATTACATAGATAAGCCCCTTAATCTGTCATCAGTGATTTTGGATAATTTGTTGGGATGAGGGAGAAAACTGGCTATATGTACATAGTTTGTTCAGAGGTCATATTTTTCAAGCATTATTATAGAAAAATAGTTGATAATCAGCTGTGGCAATAGAAAATGAGACTCTAGCACCTAGCATAAATCTTCTGTTTGGGCCCTTAAGAAGCTACTTTTCCTAACCAACTTGAATTCTTCAGTTATCTTTTTTTATCCAGTTAGTTTCCAAGACCTGTCAGATTTTCATGTCTGATTCCTTTTGAATTTAACCATTCTTCTCCATTCATGTTGATACCACTCTAGTGCACATCCTCATCTGATTTCCTGTGATAGTTTAACTTATTAAGAATTGAGTGTTTCAAATGAGTGAGAGTTTGCGCTTGTTTCGTTGATATCATTAATAAAAACTGAATTTATAGGTAGATGTGTTGTTTGGGAGTTTGCCTGTACCATTGTTAAAGATATTTCATAGATACAATTTGTATATTCAAAATTTATCAGTTCATTGAGTTTCTGGTGCTAACCTAGCACTTAAACTGTTGATTACAGATGAAACTGTTAAAGATGGAGTCACCCTGTACCTGCTACAGTCAGTAAATCAGTTACTTCTAACAGCCACAAAAGAACGAATTGACTTCTTACCTCACTATGACACACTGGTTAAAAGTGGCATGTATGAATATTATGCAAGTGAAGGGCAGAATCCATTGCGTAAGTATTCCATTTATACTAACTTTGATAAACTATTATTCTCCTTTATCCCCTGGCCTTGTGTTGTGTTCCTTCACTTTTTTATAAATCTTCTCAATCTACTTTATTAGAAGACTGATCATTCATTTTGAGCTTCCTTACTCAGCTGCTTTATCACAATGTGTTTCTTTTTCTACCTAAGTCATCTTTAAAGATACTCTTTATTAAAGCTAACTTACTAGTAGAACTCATTTCTTTTCAGCTTTGAAGGGGTCTTGTACCTATACATCTTTCCATCTCTTGTATACTCCCCTCTCCTGATTTATTCTTCCTGGCCTCCTACATACCTTTTCCAGTTAAGAAAGTATTTGTTTTATCTTACAAGTTTATGTGGCTAAATTGCATAAGTAAGTAGTTTGTGTTCTTCTCATGTCTTTATCATTTCCTTCTACCTTTATTACTTGCTGGTTTCTGTCCCACCTCTAGACTGTTTGCTAGTGGTCTTTAAAAATCAGTTGATTTACTGAATACTTCTCTCTGGACCTTCTCAAAGTGTTTAATACTACTTAGATGTTAATTGTAAACTTTGTTATTAATATTATTTTTCTCATTATATATGCATTATTATTTGCAGGAAATTAGAAAACATAGATAAGCAAAAAAAACATTAAGAACATCTCTACCACCCAGACATAATCACCACTAACACTTTGGTGTCTATTATTTCAGACCTTTTCATATTGTCTGATTTTTTAAAAATCATTTTATATGATACATACTTCTTTAACCTACTTTTTTGTTTAAAAATAAAGTGAACATATTTAATACGTATGTGAATATATTTTTGATGATATTTAGATAACATAATTTATTTGAATAGTATTCTTCTGTAAGTAGACATTTAAGTTGTTTTTAGTTTTTTCATTGTTACAAATGACCCCTAATGTTCTTATGAGTAAATCTTTATCGTGGCAGTGCCAGGCACTGTGCCAAGTACATTGTGAGCATTATCTCATTTAATCCTTAATCACATGTGGTTGCTAATGTTAGGAAATGACATAGGCGATGATCCTATTTTGCAGAAGAAATTGGGGCTAAGAGATTTTAGGTAACTTGCCCAAGGCCACTCTGCTAGTGAATAGTAGAGCCAGGGTTTGAACCCTAGCAGAGTGACTTCAGAGCTTGAATTTATAACCAGTACCTTTAGTACCTCCCACATTGTTCTTTTGTATAAAAAAGCTCTTATTTCTCCCATTTTAAAAACACCATAATCTACTTCCACTAGCTGCTGTCCAGTTTTTTGCTCCTATTTACAGTAAAACTCCTCAAAAGAGTTCACCGTATTCATTATCAGCAGTACTTCTCTTCCTCCCATTCTCTTGTGATTATGGTGCCCAGGCGTTTGCCTCTACCACTCTATGGTACCTACTCTTTTAGGGTCACCAATGACTAAATCCAGTGATTAATTTTTAGTTCTCGTTTTACTTGAGGCATTATTTGACATAGTTTTAGCACATCTTCTTCTCTGATATACCTTTTTTACTTGGCATTTATTCTTATCTCACTGCCTTCCCTCTCTTCTTTTCTCTCCCTACCTTCTTAATGTTGAAGTGCCTTAGGGCTTAGTCCTTGGTCCTTTACCTTTTGTCTTCCTCAGTTGGTGATCAATTCTAGGCTCATGGCTCTAAATACTATCTTTGTGGAAGTGACTCTCAAATGGAGGTGGTAAGAAATGGTCATTTTTAGTTAAATATTGAAAACAGTACCACACTTACCTCTTGAATTCTAGATTGGCCCTTCCAGCTGCCTATGTGGCATCTCCATTAGGACGTCTAAAATGGGAACGCTGCTCTGTTCACTAAATTCTGTACTGCACATAGTTTTCCTCATCTGAATTGATCATTTCCCTGTCTTTCCAGTTGCTCTGGCCAAAAATTAAATGAATTCTTCTTTGTCTCATACCTCTCATTCAATATGTCAGAAAATACCATTGGTCCTGTCTTCAATATTTATCTAAAAATGATTGTTTCTCACCACTACTATTGCTACCACCTAGTTTGAGACACCATCATACCACCTAGATTATATAGTGGCTTCCTAACTCGTATCTTTTTTTTTTTTTTTTTTTTTTTGAGACAGAGTCTCACTCTCTTGCCTGGGCTGGAGTGCCGTGGCCTCAGCCTAGCTCACAGCAACCTCAAACTCCTGGACTTAAGTGATCCTCCTGCCTCAGTCTCCTAGGTAGCTGGGACTACAGGCACGTGCCACCGTGCTCGGCTAATTTTTTTTTTCTATTTTTTAGTTGTTTGGCTAGTTTCTGTCTATTTATAGTAGAGACGGGGTCTCGCTTTTGCTCAGGCTGGTGTTGAACTCCTGATCTCAAGCAATCCTCCCGCCTCGGCCTCCCAGAGTGCTAGGATTACAGGCGTGGCCACCATGCCCGGGCGTATCTTTCTTTTTATCCCTGTCCATATAAGGTTTGAAAAGTCAGATTGTGTCATTCTTCTTCTGAAAACACTCATAGCGCACCATTTCACTAAGAGTAAAAGCCATAGTCCTTAGTTACTGACACGCCTTAGCAGCTCTGCATTGTACCTCTCTGACTTTGTTTCTGCTACTCTTCTTGCTTGTTCACTCCTCTCCAGTGCCAGCCATATTCTCAGCTTAGGGCCTCCTGCCTGGAGTGCTCTTCCTCCAGATAGTCCTGGACTCATTCTCTCACCTAATTCAAGTCTTATTTGTCTGTTACCTTCTCAGTAAGACTTCCCTGATCACCCTATTTAATTGCAATGGTGTTCCCTCTACGTCTTTACTGTTATTTTATCCCTTTTCTCTGTTCTTTTTCTTTTCTCCATAGCACATACCCCTTCTGACGTACTATAGAATTTACTTATTTATTATGATTGTATTTTATTTACCGTCTTCCTCTATTAGAATGTTAAATCTGTAAGAACAGGACCTTTGTCGATTTTGTTCGGTTCCTAGAACAATGCCTGGCGAATAGTAGGTGCATAAGTATTTGAATATTGAATGAATCTTTAGTTCTTTCCCTGGGGATAAATTTCTAAATGTGTAATTATAGAGTGAACAGATATATTCATTTTAAAGACTTCCAGTATAGTTTGTTTAATTACCTTCCAGATTAGTTGTATCAGTTTTTATTCCTACCATCATTGTGTGGGTAAGCAGAGAACCTCAATGCTTAAATTCTTGTTTGATTTCTGTGGGTTTACAGTATGTTCCTGCATCTTTCCTTACTTCTGTTTCCCAGCTTCTGGTTCTTCTTGACTGTGTGTTGGATGTTTCTTCAAGTCATGCTGATCTTTTCTTTTTATGCTTTTCTCTTAGTAAGCTGATCATAGCCTTAATTATTGTACCTATGTCAATGAAGCAGAAATCTTTGTCTCTGGCTGTCTTTAGTCTCTCAGTTATGCTTAGTATCTGCTTCAGCTCCCTGTGGAATACCTCTACTCATTGAACTTGGTGTGGTGGTAGGGCATTATATCTAAAACTGAATTTTTCTTTCCTCCCCTCTGAATTTTCCCTTTATGGGAAATATGACCATTTATCCAGTCTTCTAGAGGCAGAAACTCAAATGCATTTTGGATTTCTTTTTCCTCTTCTTTTTTATCTAATCAGATACTAAGTTTTATTCATTTCTTCCTTCTAAATTTCTCTTAAGTAAGTCTCCTTTCCCCCCATTTCCTGCATTGTTTCTTCTTCTTTTTCATCTTTTTTGAAGAGACGAGGTCTCACTCTATGCCCAGGCTGAAGTGCAGTGGCAGTCTTGACCTCCCAGGCTCAAGTGATCCTCCTGAGTAGCTGGGATTGCAGGCACGCCACTATGTCTGGCTAATTTTTTACATTTTTTTTAGAGATGGAGTGTCGCTATGTTGCCCAGGCTGGTCTCAAACTCCTGGTCTCAAGCAATTTTCCTGCCTAAGCCTCCTGTGTTGCCAGGGATTACAGACTAGAGCCACCATGTCTAGCTCCCTTCTTCATTTTCTAGAGTTATTGCCCTTAGCCAGAGCCTTATACATGTCTGATTTGTGGTAACTTCTTTTTAATTAGTTCATAAACATAGCCATCCCTTGAGTGTTTAGAATGAATGGAGGTGCTTGCTGGAGTGCTATTATGTGGATTAATTACAGCTTTAGTTGGGTTAAGCTTCTGTGGAATTAAGAGACATAAATTTGGTATGTTCCCTTTCTTTTTAATTAATTGAATAAAAGCAGGAAATAGTTTGAGTAGTAACCTTGAGGAAAAGAGAGTATTAGTTAATGCTCTGCCAGTGATAAATTGAATGTCAAGTTGATGGTGTGGTAGGGAATCAGTAGCAATTTTGTGTCAGATGTGTTCTGCCATTTGACAAGTTTCTGTTAGTCATAAGAATTCTGTACCCAAATTAGCTTTTAAGAGACACTTATAGTTGCTTTATATTTGCCCTCATATCTCTCAATGTGCTTACTTTGGACTTGTGCATAATGTAATTACATACCACAAACTATTATTTGATTTTATGGTCATTGTCTTCTGTTTGTCGTTTACGTCTGTCTTTAGATTATAAACTCCTTGAAGCTAGGAAATGATCCTGGTTGGCTAAGTCATGCCATATCACCAGTGCCGTACAAGTACTGGTTGATAACTGCTTTTTTATGCTGGTGGTGATTTGTGTTGATGCCTTTATCATGTATTATATTGTTAAGATCAGGATAATACTTTAATTCTAGCTACTTGGAAAATAAAAGTGATGGCTTTAAGATACTTGAGAATTTCTTCCATTTTGAACTTTCATATGAAGTATTTGGTAGGGAAAAGTTAAGCAATAATGTTTTCTTAATCTTTTCCAGCATTTGCACTTGCGGAATTAATTGATAATTCATTGTCTGCCACTTCTCGTAACATTGGTATTAGAAGAATACAGATCAAATTGGTAAGAAAATAGTATTATAAAGCAATTTAACTTTTCCTTTTATAAGAGAAGTATAAGTTCATTGGAGGAAAATTAGAAAACAAGGATAACCTAAACATAAAAATAATTATCAGGTATCTCTTCATCCATTGTTAAAATTTTCTCATATGTCCTTTTCTATGCATATATGTATACATGTATGTGCGCATTTTATTTTTATAATTTTCTGTTTTCCCTTAAATAGTAGATTGTTAACATTTGCCATATCATGAATATTCTCTAACAAAATAGTCTACTGCTATGGAGTGGTTTATTGGCTGTAATATAAATTATGTAGTCAGTGTTCTGTTGTTGAAAATTTACGTATTTTTTATATTTTTGCCACTGAAAGCAATGCTGGGATGATGAATATTCTTATACTTCTTTGTACACATCTCTGATTATTTCCTTAAGTTAAATTCTGAGAAATGGAATTTCTAGGCTGAAGGACATGAAGAATTCTGAGGCTTATGATACATGTAGCTGAAGTGCCTTTCAGAAAGCTGTATTAATGTACACTTCCACCAGCAATGTATGAGTGAGCTCATTGAATCACTTTTTTTCATATTTTAAAATATTAATTTGACTTTTTCTGTCTTTTTGAACTTATTTTGTTTCATAGCTTTTTGATGAAACACAAGGAAAACCTGCTGTTGCAGTGGTAGATAATGGAAGAGGAATGACCTCTAAGCAGCTTAACAACTGGGCCGTGTATAGGTTGTCAAAATTTACAAGGCAAGGTGACTTTGAAAGGTTAGAAAACCTTACTTTTTTATGGGTAGATATGTATTTTAATAACGATAAAAATTCTAATATGCCTTTAGATACACATGGTACATTGAAAGTTTTGATGTTATCAGCATATTTATTTAGGTTTTGATATTATAGAATCTTTATGATCAATACTCAGAAATAGTTAGAACTACAAAATGTGTCGCCTTTCCATTGAATAGCTCTTTTTGCATTTCTTGAGGTATGTAGGAGTTATGGTGATAAGTTGAGTACCTTGGAGCTTTCTCCCTTTTCTTACTAACTCTGTGTAGCCTCTAGAACAGTAGAATGGTTTTGAAACAGACTTTAGAAATCACTGTATACCACTTGCAAAATGTCTAAAACTACATGTGATTCTGTGGAGCTTATTATTATTGCTCTGCTTTCAGAGCTCTGTTTTGCAGAAGATTCACAGCTACCAGGAAGTAGAATCCAGTCATAAGTTTTATATCAGAATATGCTTATAGAAAATATCCTGAATATGAATGTCATAGGGAAAACAAAATATGCTAACAGCTGTCAGAGATAAAAAGATTTGGATTCTTGGAATAGCAGAACTCTAGTAAAAAGAGCTTTGATTCACGAGTCTTTTGTTATTTTAAGCTACGTTGTGTACTTCAGATAACATACTTGGGAAGAATCTGGCATTCTTTTAAGTAGTTAGTGTTTGTTCATAACCTGCTTTGCTCTTTCCTGTGCTATGTTGAGAGAAGGCACTCACATTTAAGGATCACTCTCAGTAATGTGTTAAAATTAATGTAGTTTATACATTTGCCTTCTTGCTTCTGAAATTCAACACCTTCAGAATTTTCATCAAATTTGTAAAGACTTAACAGTACCCACTGTAAGAGACAACATAGTTAAGGACAAAGACTCTGTTATCATTTGGCCTGGTTTGAATTCTAGCCTTGCCACTTACTAGTTGTGTGACATTGGTCGAGGAGCTTTACTTCTCTGTGCCTCAGTTTACATATTCATAAAATGGGGATAATACCATAAGGTTTTGTGAAGACTAAGTGAGTTAATATATGTAAAATCTTTAGGACAGTACCTGGCATATGGTAAGCAGTCGATAAATATAAACTATCATTTTAGCTGTTACTTCTCATTTCTGACCTCAAACTTTTCTGTAACCATTCTAATTCACTGTTTTCATAAATATGTGGGACTTAAAGGATTTATAAAACAGCCTGAGAGAAGAAGGCAAAGACCAGTCTTTTATAGTATAAAGATAGGATTTAGCCTACAATGGAAGTATTAGATAGAAGGCAAAGTAGAAGAGATGGCCAATCAGGCAAAAAGGTCAGAAAAATATCAGTTACATCAACTAGAAGAATAGAAAGAAATTAAATCTTAACTGGATTCATGGGATATTGACTCTGATTTTTCTCTAGATCTTAGCACAGTATAAACTTTTAAACTTAACCCAAATTTAGGGAAATTTTAATTTCTGGTAAAAATCTTCTTGTTGCTGTTTTTTTTTTATTATTATTATTACTTAAATTTTTTGTAGAGACAGGATCGTGCTATATTGTGCCGGCTGGTCTTGAACTCCTGGCCTCAAGCCATCCTCCTTGTCTTGGCCTCCTAAAGTGCTCATATTACAGGTGTGAGCCACCACACCTGGCCCCTATTGCTGGTTTTGATCCCAGCTTTATAGGTATTGTGTTAGTAAACAGTGGTTATTATAGCTGTTAGGTACTCACACTTTCAGTTCAGTATCAGTCTCTTGGACCACTCAATTTCTGTCAACATCAGATACAACCCTTCAGTCTTCTAGCTTCTGCTTCTGTTGAAGAAATTATCAGTGGCTTTACTCCTTCCATTTCAGTTTTTACTGGATATAGGGTAGATATTAGGAGACAGACTGTGAAGGAAGAGGAAGAACAGACTAAAAGTACAAACCAAGTGACAGTTTTGGCCGGTAACTTATGTTGTATTGGAGAGAGAAACAAGCAAACACAAAAATATATACATTTATAAGCATTTCAGTTATTGATTATTACTGTGAATACAATGTAGAGTAATATGGTAGGGCTGATGGGCATCTCCTTTAGGTAAGGTGGTTGGAGAAGAGAGCCTCTTTGAGGTTATATTTGAGTTGAGGCTTGAATGATTTGAAGAACACAGCCAAATTAAGATCTAGGGGAGAGTAGTATTTCAAGTAGAAGAAACATCAGCAAAGGCAAAGACTTCTGAAATTGTGACAGTCCTGTTTTGTTTGAGGGACAGAAAGGAGACCAATGTGGTTGGAGCATAGAATATGAAGGGGAGAGTAAAGGGAAATGAGGTAATTTTCATTCACCTGGGTACTACCTTCTTCCCCTACCCTTTTTATTTTGAAAAATTTCAAGCCAGCAGATAAGTTGAAAAAACAGTACTGGTACTCATACATCCTTTACCTAGAATTATTAGTCGTTAACACTTTTTTACATTTACTATCTATCTGTCTACATACATACACACACACTTTCTTTTCCTGAATCATTTAAAAGTACGTTGCAGTCAGTTCATGACATTTCACTCCTAAATACTGTAGCATGTACCTCTTGAGGATAAGGGCATTCTCACAAATAACCATAAAATCATTATCACACCCAAGAAATTTGTCATTATAAAATAATGTCTACTGTAACGTCCATATTAGATTTTTTTTATTGTCATGTCTATCTAGTCTTCTTTATGATATCTTCCCCACCTTTTATGTTTTCCATAATATTGTTATTTTTTGGTAGAGTTCAGGCTAGTTTTCTTATAAAATGATCTACAGCCTGGATCTCAGTGTTTCCTCAGCACTATTCTTTTTCTTAGTATTTTATTATGAACATTTTTAAACATACAGAAGAGTGTAATTCTACAGCAAATACCCATATACCCACACCCTGGTTCTGCCATTGATAGTTGCTTTACTATATATTCATCTATCCCATCTGCCATCAGTTCATCTTATTTTTTGATTCAGTTCAAAATAAATTATAGGTATCAGTACACTTTCTTCTAATACTGAAAGCATGATGAGTTGAATGTTTTTGTTATTTTGAGATAAAATTTATATACTGTACAGTTAAAGGCTCATATCTATCTTAAGTGTATCATCATTGAATTTATTTATTTTTCTAGGCAGATATAATTTACTATAAAATTCACAGTTTTTTTGTGGGGGGAGAGGCAGGGTCTTGCTCTGTTGCCTGGGCTATAGTGCAGTGGTGTCATTATAGCTCGCTACAACCTCAAACTCCTGGGCTCAAGTGATCCTCCTGCCTCAGCCTTCTGAGTAGCTGGGACTACTGGCATACGCCACCACACCTGGCTAAATTTTCTATTTTTTTGTAGAGGTGGGGGTCTCACTTTTTCTCAGGCTGGTCTTGAACTTCAGGCCTCAAGCTATCCTCTTGCCTTGGCCTCCCAAGGTACTAGGATTACAGGCGTGAGCCACCATGCTTAGCCAAAATTCACAATGTTAAAGTATACAATTCAGTAGTTTTGAATAAGATCACAAAGTTATGCAACCATCATCACTAATTCCAGAACATTTTTGCCATTCCTGAAGAAACCTTGTACCCGTTGATAGTTATTCCCTATTTCCCCTCCTCCTTACTCCTGGCAATCACTAATATACTTCTAATAGTTGCTAATCTACATTTTAAGTTGTTTTTCTAGGGATTACAACTAGCATCTTAATTTATAACAATCCAGTTTGAATTAATGCCAATTAAATGTCTATAGTGTACAAAAACTACTGCTACATAGCTTCTTCCCCTCTCACTCCTGTATACTACTATTTTCATATAAATGAGATTTTTATACATCATAACTCCATCACCACAGTTTTATGCCATTATTTTAAAAGTCAGGTAGGAAAAAAGAGTTACAAACAAAAAATACATTTATACTGTCTTTTCTAATTATTCGTGTAGTAGACTCTACCTTTTCTCTTTATTTCTTCATATGTATTTGAGTAACTTTCAGGTATTCTTTAATTTCAGCCCTGAAGACTCTTTAGTAGCTCCTGTAGAGCAGTTCTGCTAGCAACAAATTCTCTCAGTTTTTGTTTATCTGGGAATTTCTTAATTTTTCTGTTAATTTTTGAAGGCTGCTATGCTGGATAAAGAACTCTTGGTTGACATTCTTTTTCAGCACTTTGAATGTGTTAGCCCATTGCTTTCTGAGTTTTTTGTTTCTGATGAGAAATCAGCTGATAATCTTATTGAGGATTCATTCTATATAACAAATTGCTTCTCGCTGCTTTTAAGATTCTCTCTTTGTCTTTGGCTTTTGACAGTTTAACACTGATAAGTCTAGGTGTGGATCTTTTTGAGTTCATCCTACTGGGAATTCGTTAAGCTTCTTGAATATGTAACATGTTTTCATCAAATTTGGCAAGTTTCTGGCCAGTATTTCTCAAAATATTTTTTCTCTCTTCTCCTCCTACAGCTCCTGTTATCCATATATTGGTTCATTGATGGTGTCATACAGGTCTCTGAGGCTCTGATAATTTTTTTTCATTTTTCTTTTTGTTCCTTAGACTAAAAGTCAGTCTGCTTTCAAGTTCATGGATTCTTCTGCCAATTCAAATCTGCTCATGGGTCTCTTAAATGAATTTTTTGTTTCAGTTATTGTTATTTCCAGGTCCAGAATTTCTGTTTGGTTCTTTTTTATGATTTGTCTCTATTGATTTTTTTTTTTAATTTGATGAAATACTGTTCTCATACTTTCCTTTAGTTCATTAAGCATGATTTCTATTAGTCCTTTGAATATATTTAAAATAGCTGGGCTGCTTCTGGGACAGTTTCTGCTAACTACTCTTTTTCCTGTGTGTGGGCAATGCTTTAGTATTTCTTTGCCTGGCTTATAATTTTTTATTGATAAGTGGCTATATTAAGTAATACAATGTAGCAACTCTGGAAATCTGATCCTCTCCTCCCCAGGGCTTGTTGTTGCTTCTGTTTGTTGTTGTATGTTTGTGTGGTGGCTTCCCTGAACTAATTCTGTATCTGTTATCTCATATATTATCATTGAAACCTCTGCTTGATTAGCTTAGTGGTCAGCTAATGAGTGAACATTTTCCTAAATGCCTTGAAACCCTATGTCTCCCAGCTTTTGCTGATGTTCTCTGTGTGCATAGTGGGGAATGTTTTTAATGCTCAGTCACACAGTTTGCAACTTAAATCTTAGCTGTTGCTACTTGCACAGAACCTTAAGGTCAACCAGAGGTGAGTGATTAGGGCCTTCTCAGTTCTTTCTTGAGCATGTGTACAGGTGTGACCTTCTCAATTCTCATGAGTATCCTGAAGCTTTTAATAACCACTGTGGGGCTGGGTACGGTGGCTTGAAAACCTGTAATCCTAGCATTCTGAGAGGCCAAGGTGGGAGGATTGCTTGAGCTTAGGCATTCGAGACCAGCCTGAGCAAGAATGAGACCCCGTCTTTACTAAAAATAGGAAAATTAGCCAGGTGTCATGGCACACGCCTGTAGTCCCAGCTACTTGGGAGACTGAGGCAAGAGGATCGCTTGAGCCCAGTAGTTTGAGGTTGCAGTGAGCTGTGATGACACCACTTCCCTCTGCACTCTACCCAGGATGACAGATTGAGGCTGTTTCAAAAAGAAAAAAAAAAAACCCAACCACAATGACAAAACCACTATGGAGCTCTCATTCCACAGATTTTCCTTGTAAGTTTTTGGTCAGATTCTGGTTTTACCCAGTGGTTTTCATTGCCTCAGGCAGCTGTGATAATAAATGGTCACCACTGATTGTTTTTGTCAGCTCCCTAGGGAAAAGAACTGTTCGCGCAGGGGGAGCAAGCTTTGAGTTGGGCAAGTAATGACAACCCCTGCAAGTGAGAGTTCTTAGGCAACGGCTAGACAGGTTCATTAATGACAGTTCTTTGGGGATGGGACTTTTTGGAAACTCCAAACCTATTTAGCTCCCTCCAGTGGCTGTGGGACTGTTGGTGTTCAAGGATACTGTGGAGCTAGTCAGAGGGGAATGGAATAGGGCAAGTTAAAACACCACAGACCTCACTGTTCTTACTGAGATACAGCCATGTTTCCTGAATAAGTATCCCTTGGGTTGTTATAAGCCTTTGGTTAATTTTCAGAGTTATGAAAAAGTTGATTTTGACAATTTTTTGGAGTGTCCACATTGCTTTTATCAGTGAGTAGATTTGCAGAAGTCCTTACGCTCATGGCACCATTCTGGAAGTGTTTACTCTGCTGATTTTTGACAAATGCATACAGCTGTATAACTGAAACACCTGTCAAAATATAGAACATTACAGAAACCTAGAAAACTTGCTGTTAACTCTGGCACTATTCAAATTATTGCCTTAGAAGTTAATTTGGATACCTGGAACATAATTGTAATACTGTGTGTTCATTTTAATTACTTTGTAGTGGAAGGGAGGTATGACTTAGTTAGATCAGCTGGGTGGCTATAATTAAGGTGTGTGTTGGATAGGTGCTACTTTCTGCACTTTCAGCTTGTTCAACAATTAATAGGCTTTCAACTCAGTCAAAGAGCCATTTTTGGGAAAATAAAAAGGGCATGTTAAATGACCTAAGCCATATTTAGGTTGCTGAAATGTACCTCCAACAGGATTTTTTCCTGATTTTCCTTAAGAAAAAGCTGCTTTGTTCTCACTGTTTTTCTGCAAATTCAGATGCGCCTTCATTTACTTCCTAATATTTGTATTTATTTGAATTTAGGGATTATGTTTATTTATAATGTTCAAGCATGCTACTTTAATTTGATCATTTCCATTGTGTCTAGCAGATTTTTTCCAGAGACTTAGATAGGTGTCAGTGGCCCAGTGTTGTTATAGGTAGAGCTTTCTTCATTTTGGAGGGATTTTCTCCTTTGGTAGATTCAAGATAATGAGATACAAATATACATATGTAGTCACTCTACCCTATTTCCTCGCTATCGCTTAGATTGTTTTTTAGTTTCTTTTACTCATTTGATCATCTCTCCTTTCCTTTTTCTTAAACACCTCTCATGTTTAGTTTCCATGCCAATTTTGCTTCCTTTTTTTTGGTATATTTTTTGCTTGTTTTTTTTTTCTCTGCTTTGTGCATGTTCAGAATCTATCTTCTATTAACTCAGTTGCTTTTGTTTTCAAAACATAAAGTGGCCTATTCTATAAAGAATATGAATGAGATATTTTCTGAAATTCTTTTGTACTTTGATGTAAATTTATTCCTAAATGAGACGACTTTCCTAGTTCTCCAGAGGACTGTTACGCAAAATTGTTTCTTGAAATCTTAGGTTATTTTTATACTTATTCTCATGATGAGATATTTATATAGCTTTCGAATGTGGATACAGGAATTTTTCTAGACTCATTAACACAAGTCTGAGAAATCTGTGTTCTCAGCCTTATTTGCTATGATAAGGTTGTTGCCTAAATGAGGTTTGTATGGATGGTTTGGGTTGAAAAAGGAGACTTATTGCCTGGTGATTATGACAGTGTCCATTCCTAATCAGTGAAGATAATTCTTTAGTTTTGCATCACTTTAATTATGTATGTGTCGTATTTTATCAGTGAGGTTCTTTCTCCCCTAAACTCTTTTTTTTTTTTTTTTTTTTTTTTGAGACAGAGTCTCACTCTTTTGCCCAGGCTAGAGTGAGTGCCATGGCGTCAGCCTAGCTCTCAGCAACCTCAAACTCCTGGGCTCAAGCGATCCTTCTGCCTCAGCCTCTCGAGTAGCTGGGACTACAGTCATGCGCCACCATGCCCGGCTTATTTTTTCTATATATTTTTAGTTGTCCAATTAATTTCTTTCTATTTTTAGTAGAGACAGGGTCTCGCTTTTGCTCAGGCTGGTTTCGAACTCCTGAGCTCAAACAATCTGCCCGCCTCGACCTCCCAGAGTGCTAGGATTACAGGCGTGAGCCACCACGCCCGGCCTCCCCTAAACTTTTTTAAAAAAACTTTTTGTTGTTGTTTATTCTTTTTTAATTTTATAGTGTAATCCCAGCTCACATTCCCTTAGAGGGAACAGAATCTCTTTCCTAAACTTTTGTATGCTTTCCCATAAATATTTTAAGGAAAATATGAGAGGATATTTTCAGTGTATTTCCTAGAATTATTGCCATAGTTAACTGAGTTTTTAGAAACTATTTACTGTTTTTTTCCTTAATTAATATTATATTCATAGATTTTGATTAATCAGAATTCTAGGAAATAGGTTGCATCCCACAAATTTTGATAAGCTATGTTTTCACTTTGATTCAGTTCAGTGTATTTTTTCCCTTCCCGCTTGCTCCTTGACCCATGGATTTTTTTAATTTTAAAATTACTATTTATTTCTTACTGAGGTAAAATATACATCTGTAATTTACCATCTTTACCATTTTTAAGTGTACAATTCAGTGGTAATAAATTTATATTCTTTTTCCCCCCCTTTTATCCCCTCCTCTCCCTATGAGTTGTTTTAAAAGTGTGGTGTTTAATTTTCAAGCGTCCCCAGCAGATTTTCCTATTATCTTTTTGTTGATTTCAAGTTTGATTTCATTATGGTTAGAGAACATACTGTGTGTGATTTCAGTTCTTTTAAATTTGTTGAGTTTTATTTTATGATCCAGAATATGATCTGTCGTGGTGAATTTTTCAAGTGTCCTTGAGAAGAAGGTGTATTTTGCTGTTAGGAGAAGTGTTGTGTAAATGTCAATTAGATTCCACTGGTTGATGTCCTTAATACTATTCATTTCTTTATCCTGCTAGTAGTTACTAAGAGAGAGATGTTGAAGTCTCCCACTGTATTTCTAGATTTGTCTATTTCTGTTTCTAGTTCTCTTAATTTTTGCTTTGTGTATTTTGAAGTTGTGTTATTTGGTGCATACACAGGATTATTATGCCTTCTGTGCCTTCCTGGTAGACTGACCCTTTTATCGTTACGCAGTGCTGCTATTTGTCGTCATAATTTTCTTTTGCTTTGAAGTCTGTTTTATCTATTAAGATAGCCATACCAGCTTTTTTTTAATGTGTATACATGATACATCTCTTCTCATCGATTTTCTTTTAACCTACCTATGTCATTAAATATGAAATGAGTTTCTTGTAGATAACATATAATTGGATCATTTAAACAGCCACTCTGCCAATTTTATTAAGTGTATTTTTATATCATTACATTTAATGTAATTATTGATACAATAGGACATAAGTCTGTCATGTTATACCTTTTTTTAAAAAAAATTTTTTTAAATTTCAGAATATTATGGGGATACAAATGTTTAGGTTGCATATATTGCCTTTGTCCCACCGGAGTCAGAGCTACAAGTGTGTCCATCCCCCAGAGTATGCACACTGCACCCATTGGGTGTGAATAAACCCATCCTCTCGTCCCCCACCACCCACCCAACACCCGATGAATGTTACTACTATATGTGCACATAAATGTTGATCAGTTAATACCAATTTGATGGTGAGTATGAGTACACGTGGTGCTTGTTTTTCCATTCTTGCGATACTTCACTTAGTAGAATGGGCTCTATCCAGGATAATACAAGAGATGCTAGATCACCATTGTTTTTTGTGGCTGAGTAGTACTCCATGGTATACATATGCCACATTTTATTAATCCACTCATGTATTCATTGGCACTTGGGTTGTTTCCTCATCTTTGCAATTGTGAATTGTGCTGTTATAAGCACTCTAGTGCAGATGTCTTCTTTATAGAATGTCTTTTTTTCCTTTGGGTAGTTGCCCAGTAATGGGATTGCTGGATCAAATGATAATTCTACTTTTAGCTATTTGAGGTATCTCCATATTACTTTCCATAGAGGTTGTACTAGTTTACAGTCCTATCAGCAGTGTATGAGTGTTCCTGTCTCTCCACATCCATGCCAACATTTGTCGTTTTGGGACTTTTTGATAAAAGCCATTCTCACTGGAGTTAAGTGATATCTCATTGTGGTTTTGATTTGCATTTCCCTGATGATTAGAGATGTTGAGCGTTTTTTCATATGTTTGTTGGCCATTATTCTGTCTTCTTTTGAAAAGTTTCTGTTCATGTCCTTTGCCCACTTTTTGATAGGGTTGTTTGATTTTTTCTTGCTGATTTCCCTGAGTTCTGTATAGATTCTAGTTATCAGCCCTTTATCGGATACGTAGCACGAGAATATTTTCTCCCATTCTGTGGGTTGTCTGTTTGCTCTCGTGATAGTTTCCTTGTTTGTGCATAAGCTTTTTAATTTGATCAGGTTCTGTTTATTTATTTTTGTTGTTGCTGTGATTGCCTTTGGGGTCTTCTTCATAAATTCTTTGCCTAGGCTAATGTCTATAAGAGTTTTTCCAACATTTTCTTCTAGAATTCTTATAGTTTCATGCGTTAGGTTTAAGTCTCTTATCCATTGTTAGTTGATTTTTGTGAGAGGTGAGAGGTGCAGATCCTGTTTCAGTCTTCTGCATGTGGCTATCCAATTTTCCCAGCACCCTTTATTGAATAAGAGTTCTTTTCCCCAGTGTATGTTTTTGTCTGCTTTGTCAAAGATCAGATGGCTAGGCCGGGCATGGTGGCTCATGCCTGTAATCCTAGCACTCTGGAGGACCGAGGCGGGTGGATCGCCTGAGGTCAGGAGTTCGAGACCAGCCTGAGCAAGAGTGAGACCCCGTCTCTACTAAAAAATAGAAAGAAATGATATGGACAACTAAAAATATATATATAGAAAAAATTAGCCGGGCATGGTGGCGCATGCCTGTAGTCCCAGCTACTCGGGAGGCTGAGGCAGTAGGATCGCTTGAGCCCAGGAGTTTGAGGTTGCTGTGAGCTAGGCTGACGCCATGGTACTCTAGCCCGGGCAACAGAGTGAGACTCTGTCTCAAAAAAAAAAAAAAAAAATCAGATGGCTATATGAGGATGGTTTTATAACTGGGTTCTCAGTTCTGTTCCATTGGTCTATGTGTCTGTTCTTGTGCCAGTACCATGCTGCTTTAGTTACTGTAGCCTTGTAGTATAGCTTGAAGTCTGGTAAATTGATGCCTCCCAATTTGTTCTTTTTGCTTAAGATTATTTTTGCTATATGGGGTCTTCTCTGGTTCCCTGTGAAGTGTAGAATTATTTTTTTCTAGATCTACAAAAAATGATGATCTACAAAAAATGATGTTGGTATTTTAATAGGAATTGCATTGAATCTGTAGATCACTTTGGATAGTTATAGACATTTTAACAATGTCGATTCAGCCAATGCATGAGCATGGTATGGTTTTCCACCTGTTTACGTCCTCTGCTGTTTCCTTCCTCAGTGTTTTGTAATTCTCCCTGTAGAGATCTTTCACCTCCTTAGTTAAATATATTCCTGGGTATTTTATTTTCTTTGTTGCTATTGTAAGAGGTATTGATTGTTTGATTTGGTTCTTGGTTTGAGTGTTGTTGGCATACATGAATGCCACTGATTTGTGTACATTGATTTTGTAACGTGAGGCTTTGCTGAATTTGTTTATCAATTCCAGTAGTCTCATGGCAGAATCTTTGGGGTCTTCTAGATGTAAGATTATATTGTCAGCAAAGAGCAATAGGTTGACCTCTTCTGCTTCCATTTGGATGCCTTTGATTTCCTTCTCTTGTCTGATTGCTCTGCTAGAACTTCCAGCACTATGCTGAATAGAAGCGGTGGTAGCGGGCAACTTTGTTCCAGTTCTCTGCAGGAATGATTTCAGTTTTTTCTCGTTCAGTATGCTGTTGGCTGTGGGTTTGTCATATATGGCTTTTATCACTTTTAGGTAAGTCCTGTCTATGCCTATTTTGTTAAGAGTTCTTATCATAAAAGGGTGCTGAATTTTGTCGAATACTTTTCCTGCGTCTATTGAGACAATCATATGGTCTTTGTTTTGGCTTCTATTTGTGTTTTGAATTACATTTATAGATTTGCATATGTTGAACCATTCCACCGTCTCTGGGGTGAAGCCCACTTGATCGTGATGGATTATTTTTTTGATAAGCACCTGAATTACGTTTGCTAGGATTTTATTGAGAATGTTTGCATCTATATTCATAAGGATATTGGTCTGTAGTTTTCTTTTTTTGTTGTGTCCTTTCCTGGTTTTGGTATCATGGTGATGTTGGCTTCATAAAACATGTTGGGGATGATTCCTTCCTTTTCAATGTTGTGGAATAATTTCTGCAGCATAGGCACCAGTTCTTCTTTGTAGGTCTGGTAAAATTCAGGTGTGAAACCATCTGGTCTGGGATGTTTTTTTTAAAGAAGGTTTTGTATTGCTGCTTCAAGTTCAGTATTTGATATTGGTCTGTCCAAGAATTCTGTCTTTTTCTTGATTAAGCCTAAGGAGGGTGTGTGTTTCTAAGAATTTTTCCATTTCCTCCATGTTTTCAAGTTTATGTGCATAGAGATTTTTATAGTTTTTATAGATGATATTTTGTATTTCCATGGTATCAGTTGTAATTTCTCCTTTTCATTCCTGATTGAGCTTATTAGAGTCCTTTCTTTTCTGCTTCTGGTTAATCTAGCAAGAGGCATGTCAATTTTAATTTTTCAAAGAACCAACTTTTTGTTTTATTAATCTTCTATATAGTGTAGTTTTTTTGTTATCAATTTCATTTGGTTTTCCTCTGATCTTGGTTATTTCTTTCCTTCTACTGGGTTTGGGATTGGTTTGATCATCCTTTTCCAGTTCTTTGAGATGATTCATTAGATTGTTGATTTGTGATTTTTCTGTCTTTTAGATGTAGGCATTTATGGATATAAATTTTCATCTCAGGACTGCTTTAGCTGTGTCACACAGATTTTGATAACTTTTGTCTCTTTTATCATTTAGTTCAAAGAACCTTTTGATTTCCATCTTAATTTCCTCCTTAACAGAATAATTATTCAGCAGAAGGTTGTTTTGTTTCCATAAGTTTGTGTAGAGATGAATGTTTCTTTTGGAGTTGATTTCTAATTTTATTTTACTGTGGTCTATCTGAGAAGATGCATGGTATCATTTCTATTTTTTTAAATTTGTTGAGACATGCTTTGCAGCCTAGGGTATGGTCAGTCTTAGAGAATGTCCCATGAGCTGATGAGAAAAACGTATATTCAATGGGTTTTGGGTAGAATGTTCTGTAAATGTCAGTCAGGCCCACTTGTTCCAGAGTGTTGTTTAAGTCCATTGTTTCTGTGTTTATTTTCTGTTTGGAGGATCTGTCCTGTTCTGTCAGAGGAGTTTTGAAGTCTCCAGCTATTACGGTGCTGCTGTTTATCATTTTGTTTAGATCAGGTAGGATTTGCTTTATGAATCTGGGTGCGCCTGAGTTAGGTGCATAAATATTTAGAATTGTTACGTCTTGTGGTTGAATTGTACCCTTCACCATTACATGATGACCATCTTTGTCTTTCATTACTTTTGTTGATTTGAAGACTAAGTTACCTGAAATCAGAACTGCTATGCCAGCTTTCTTTTGTTTTCTCTTTGCTTGAAATATTGTTTTCCTTCTCTTCACCTTGAGTCTTCATGCATCCTTGTGGGTTAGATGTGTTTCCTGAAGACAGCAGTTACTTGGCTTGTGTATACTTATCCATTCTGCCAGCCTATATCTCTTTAGAGAGCAGTTCAGGCCATTCATATTTATTGAAAGAATTGATAAGTGGGGCAGATTTCTGTTCATCTTGTGGAACTGAACCTTGTTGCTTTGTTTTTTCTCTTGAGCCATTGTGGTATCTGGCCTTTGACCTTTAGCTTTTGGATGATTTTACATTGGTGAGTATCTTTTGTGCTGATCCATGTGTAATGCTGTTCTGAGTACTTCCTGGAGAGCAGGTCTTGTCTCCATGAATTTCCTCAGTCTTTGCTTGTCTGAGAAGGTCTTTATTTCTCCTTCATATAAGAAACTTAGTTTTGCAGGGTACAAAATTCTAGGCTGGGCATTATTCTGTTTTACAAGACTGAGAATAGTGCCCTGGTTCCTTCTGGCTTGTAAGGTCTCAGTCGAGAAGTGTGCAGTTAGTCTGATGGGTTACCTGCTTGTAGGTTACCTGCAGTTTTCGCCTTCCAGCTCTCTTTCGTTTTTGTTTCGGCCAGTCTGATGACTCTGTCACAGTGTCTTCCTGTTTGCAATGAATTTCCTGGGAGTCCTTTGAGCTTTTTGTATCTGGATATCTGTATTTCTAGGAAGGCCAGGGAAATTTCCTCCATTATATCCTGAAATAGTTTATCCAACCCTTGTGTATTTTCTTCTTCACCCTCAGGATGGATGCCTGTGATTCTTATGTTAGGTCTCTTCACATAATCTCACATTTCTTGTAGGCTTTGCTCTTTTCTCTTATTTCTTTGCTCTATCTCTGTGACTGACTTGTTTAATTGAAAGGTGTTATCTTTAATCTCTGAGATTCTTTTTTCTGCTTGATCTGCCCTATTCTTGAGGCTTTCCACTGTGTTTTGTAATTCCTTGAATAAATTCTTTATTTCTAGAAGTTCTGTTTGATTTTTCTTTAATATTTCAGTTTCTTCAGTGAATTTTTTGTTCATTTCCTGGATTTTTTTTGTGGTTTCTTTGTGTTATCTATTTTCTCTTGCATTTCATTGAGTTTTCTTACAATTCACATTCAAAATTCTTCATCTGTCATTTCAGTGTTTTGATTTTGGTTGGTCTCCATTGCTAGAGAGCTGATGTTCCCTTTTGGCTGTGTCCTTTCAGTTTGATTCTTCATACTTTCAGGGTTCTTTTGCTGATTCCTTCCCATCTGGAGCAGCTGTTGCTTCTTACGTTTGCTTTTTCATTTAGATAATGACATGCCCAGTTTAGTCTCTGAGCCAGTGGGTTGTGCTTGTGGGTGAGAATTGACCACATGCTGTATGATGAGTCAGAAGATGTAGTAAAAGGGTGTGCAGGTTGACCTCCCTGTCAGTAGGTGGCATTTGTCAGTAGGAGGAGTAAGCTGTAATGTTTTTGGGTCCTGTGACCAGCTCTAGTTCCTCTGGAGTGGCACTCTAGGGCCCCAGGTGGAGGGTGGGGCCCTGGGACTTCCAGGTGTGTCCTTATTGTCCACCTCAGCAGGGGCGGGTCGGGGAGCCTGCCTTCTAGCTCCATAAATGCTTTTAGCAGGGGTCAAAGGTCTGTTCCCCCGCCTCTGGGCAAAGCTGCTAGGGAGGGGCTGAAGTGGCCCCACTCAACTGGAAAGTATGGGTGTAGAGGTGAGATTGTCTGGGACCTGCAGTCTGACAGTTTGGAGCAGGCCTTGCTCCTTTCCACCTTCTCCTATTCTGTGGTTTCTCTGCCGGCAGGCAGGATCTCAAGCCAGCTGAGCTTCCGCATTACTGTGATGCCAGCCTGGAGGTTCCCTGCCCAGGATCCTGGCCTGAGCTGGAAGCTTGACTCTCTTGTGGGAGGAGGGGTTCTCCATGAGCAAGCTGCAGGCAGGACCCACTCTGATCTGCCCCTGAAGGCACACACACATCAGTAAACTGATTCAAAAATATCCCCTCAGTGCCCCCAGATAATGCGATTGAGACCTGGGTGTATGGGATCTGGCCTGCAGGCCTGTTCCCCGGCCTGGAGATCAATCCCTTAGCATGCTAGGGAGGAGAATGCTGGTCCCACATCACCCACATGGTGTCCAAGCTGGATCAGGGTCCCTCTGCCTTGGTGTTTGTCCTGCTTTGCTGGAGTCACCGGGCCAGCAGCACCAGGAAGGTCTGGCAGGTAGGGAGCTCACAGTCCGAGCACCCTTTCAGTCCACTGCAGGGCCCCAAAAGGAAAGGTCTGAGCCTTGTTCCCTGTGGATGCCTCTGAGTGGTGACTAAATGGTCTCTTTCAGCAGCCATGGGTAGAGGAAGGGAAGGGGAGAATAAGGGACCGACAAGGTGGAGGAAGGGCTGCACACCTGTATTCTCTGACCCTCTCTCCAGGAGGTAGTCCTCCCAGAATGACTGGGCTCTGGAGTCCCACAGATCTCCCAGGACCCACTGGATCCTTGTGGCTCCTGCAGTCTGGGCTGGAATTGGGAAATGTCTGTGTGGAACAAACAAGATGAATTCTGAGGAGTTGAGGGCACCCCAGGGAGGACAAAGGCAATCTGGCGCCTGCCGGCTTGGGCCTATGGGCGGGAGGCGCCGTGAGGGAGCTGGGAGGATGGTGCCCTGTCTACAAAAGGCTCCCCACTAGCTGGCGGCAGCAGTCTATGGGCTGGTGTCGGCAGGTCTCTCCAGCAGCTCAGCAGCCCACCGGCAGTGCCAGATGCAGGGGAGGGGAATTTTTACTGCCCCACCTACCCTTCTTGCTAGTCTCCAAGCCTCTCTGGGCTTAATCCCTGCCGATGCCTTTCTCCTTCCAGTTCTGCTCTGCAGCCTCTTCCTGTGGAGTCTCCAGTAGGTTCAGGCACCCTTCCTTCTGACCCTCATCTGATCTGTTTGTCTCTGTTTGTTTTTTCTCTTTCATCTAAAATTTCTCCTTGCAGAGACGCACTGGCTGGAGGTGTTTCTCATCCACCATCTTGCCTCTTCATGTTACAGCTTTTTTACTTGTTCCCCTTTTTTTGAAATTAAATTTTGTGCCCTGGAGGAGAAAGTTGTCTTTTTGGGGTTTTTGTTTTTTGAAAGAGCCAGGGACTCACTATATTGTCCAGGTTGGACTTGAACTCCGAGGCTCAAGCACTCCTCCCACTTCAGCCTCCCAAGTAGCTGTGCCACCGTGCCCAGACATTTGTTTTTCGTTTCTCTTTCCAGCCTTTCTGTGAATTATTTAAACATATTTTAGTGTTCCATTTTCTTTATGGTCTTTCTGAGTATATCTTTTTGTATTTTTTTTAATGGTTGCTCTAGGCATTACTGCATACATACAAACCTACTACATTCTACTAGCACAGACATTTTACATTTAAAGTGAATTGTAATAATCTTATCACAATTTAGGTTTCGTAACTCCCATTTATGATTTAATTGTCTTAAATATTATCCATGCATACATTAAGAACAGTATTATTTTGATTAATAGTCTAACGTAATTTGGAAAACTCCAAAGGAGAGTGACAGTATATTTTATTTACCCATTTACTTATTTGTTTAATTGTCCATTTTTCATTTCTTGGTACTTTGTATTTACTTTGTCTGATGTTAATATATCTACTCCAGCTTTCTTTTCATTAGTGTTAAAATGATAAATATTTTACCAACCTTTTACTCTATGGTCTGTTTATATTTAAAGAGGGTTTCTTTTACGCAATAGATATTTGTCTTAATGTTTGACAGTCTCTGCCTTTTAATTGGGATGTTTAGACCAATTGCATTTAATAAGATTATTGGTGTGTTTGGATTTAAGCTTACCATCTTTGTTATTTGTTTTTAGTATATACCTTTAGTTTATCACAGTCTATATCAATTAATATACCACTTCACATATAAGTACTTCATAACAATATACTTCCATTTATGGTGTCTTGATCTTTGTGCTTTTCCTTTCATACATTTTACTTTGACATTTAAATATCAAAGTACATTATTATTTTGCTTTAACCAGTCAGTTGCTTCTCTCTTTTGTTTAATATGAAAAGGCTGCTTCTCACCTTTCTGACATTTCTAAGCTATACGCATCTGCTGTGCGTCCCAACAACACACTGTTCTGTCCCTTTTAAAGCAGTCTTTTTCTTTAAAATTGTGATAAAAATATACATAACATGAAATTGCCAGTATAACCATTTTAAAGTATGTAATTCAATGGCATTAATTACATTCACAGTGTTTTGCGACCATTACCATTTCCAAAATTTTTTACTCCCGCTCCCAAATTGAAACTCTACCTGTTGAACAGTAACTCCACATTCCCCTTACTCCCAGCCCCTGCTAGCCACTGTTCTACTTTCTGGCTCAATAAATTTATTATACCTATTGTAGGTACCTTATTTAAGTTGAGTCATATGGTATTTGTCCTTTAGTATTTGACTTAATTTCACTTAACATAATGTTTTCAAGATTCATCCATGTCGTAGCATGTATCAGAATTTCATTCCTTTTTATGGTTGAATGACATATTCTATTGGACATCTATGCCATGTTTTGTTTATCCATTCATAGATTAATGGGCACAAATTGTTTCTACCTTTTGTCTGTTGTGATAATGCTGCTATGAATATTTACATTTAAAGTATCTGTTTGAGTCCCTGAGTCAGTTTATGTTTACGCACATATTTACCATTTCTGGTGCTTATATTTAATTTTCTTATATAAATCTCTCTAGTATTATTATTTCCTAAAGATCTTTCTTGAAATTTTTTATATTTTATATTAATAACTTGGGTCTGTTCTTGATGAATTTTTTCAGCTTTTGTTTATCTGGCAGTCAGGACCTCTCCCCTCCTCCCCGCCCCCAAAGATATTTTTGCTGAGCATAGAATTTAAGTTGACTTTTAAAAATTTAAACACAGGTTGAAGGTCGGGTACGGTGGCTCACGCCTATAATCCTAGCACTCTGGGAGGCCAAGGTGAGCCGATCGTTTGAGCTCAGGAGTTTGAGACCAGCCTAAGAAAGAGCAAGACCCCGTCTCTACTAAAAAAAATAGAAAGAAATTAGCTGGACAACTAAAAAAAAAAAATATATATATATATATATATATAAAATTAGCTGGTCATGTGGCACATGCCTGTAGTGCCAGCTACTCCGGAGGCTGAGGCAGAAGGATTGCTTGAGCGCAGGAGTTTGAGGATGCTGTGAGCTAGGCTGACACCACGGCACTCTAGCCTGGGCAATAGAGTGAGACTCTGTCTCAAAAAGAAATAAATACATACATGCGTACATACATACAGGGTGACCAGGCCAAATTCAAAAATCCAAAATGTCCCAAAATCCAATACTTTTTGACTGCCAACATGATTCTTAAAGGAAAGGCTCATTGCGACATTTTGGATTTTGGATTTTTGGATTTGGGATGCTCAGCTGGTAAGTACAATGCAAATATTCCAAAATTCAAAAAAATCTGAAATCTGAAGCACTTTTGCTCCCAGGCATTTCTGATACAGTATACTCAACCTGTACATTAACAGTGTCACTCCGTCTTTACTGGATTGTATAGTTTATTATGAGAAGTCTGTTATCACTCTTATTTTTGTGTCTCAGTTTGTATCGCATTTGTCTGTTTTTCTCTGACTCCTTTTAAGATTTTCTTTTTATCATTGGTGTGTATTGTGCAAGGTTGGAGTGTGCATTTCTGTTGGAGGTGGTGGTGTGTCTGTGTATTGTGTGGGATGTTTTATATAAATACTTGCTTTTATGGGGAGGCGTTTTGTGTATGTGTTATGCACAGACGCATTTTTTTGTGTGTGGTGTGTGGGCAGTTTTATGTCTGTGTGTGAAGATAGATTTGTGTGTGCGTGTGTTATGTGTCTTACCTGGTCAATGTTGTCTTTATATATATATTTTAAGTCTGGCTCTGTTGCCTGGGCTAGAGTGATGTGGTGTCTTTATGTTTATTTTGATTATTGCTATATGGAGATAGGATTTCTTGTGCCAGTGAAAATATTTTTATCTCATTCTTTCTCTGTTTTTATTTTTTCTGCTTTTTAAAAATTTATTGTGTCTATTTGTTGCTGCTTTTTCTTGTTCTACTTTTTTTCCCTTTAATAGTTTAGAATTTATATATTTCTTTTTCTGGTTGTCTTTTAAATTTTATAGTGCATATTTAACTTTAGATTTCAAGATTAAAATTACCTCCTTTCCCCCAAATTAAGGACTTTGGAACACTTTAACTTTGACCACTCCCTTCCCAAAACATTATTTTCGTTATTTAATGTATTTCAAGTCAGACTTCGTAGAAATTACACAATTTATACATACAACTTTTTCCTAACCACATCATTTTAAAAGTCTTACACATATTACTTTAAAAAATTACCTTCGTATGTACCATATTATGGAATCCTCTATATGTCAGATTGTGCTTGTGGGAACATTCCTTTAGAGTAAATCTCTTGGTGGTAAATTACCTTGGTTTTTTACCTGTAAATTCTTTATTTCACCCTAGTTCACAGTTCAAGGTTGACAGATTTTTTTCTAGGCACTGTGGAGATACTGCTCCACTGTCTTTTACTGTTGCTGTCAAAGCCTATTTTATCTCTTAGCTTATTTTCTAGTTCTTCTGTTTGTTTTTGGTGTTTGCAGTGACGTGGATTTCTTTTTATTTATCCTGTTTGGACTCTTGGTTTCCTGGATCTGTGGATCCATGTCTTTTATTGGTTTGAGAATACTTGTAGCTATTATCCATTCTCTCTCTCTTTTTCTGGAACTTACATTTAAACTTGCATGAGATATTTTCTTGCGGTCATTCATGTCTTTTATATTTTGATGTATTTTCAGTTTCCTTTTCTTTGTTTCTGATGGGTAAGTTCTTTGAATGCATCTTTCTGATCTCTAATTCTCTCTAGCTGTGTCACATCTGCTCTTTAACCTTTCCATTGAGTTTAATAGTGGCTCCAGTCTCACTTCCAATTCTGTTTATTTCTGATTTTGGGAAATGATGCCCCTAAGTGACTTTGTTTATTTTGAAAGACCACTGATGCCTCTTCTCCAGAGTTGTTGTTATGGTGCACTGGGAGATTCCCTCAGAACTCTTTATTTGTCATGATACATGGAAATGAGAATCTTCTTCGCTCTAATCCCCATTATGCTTCAGACAATATTTTAATAAGTTTTGATGTAGCAGTTTTGAAGGGAAGGTTCTAGAGACATAATGATGATAAGGATATTTATTTAGTCCTGTTTGCTGAGATATTTTCTGATTTAGTAAAATGGGGACCAAGAATTTGCATTTCTTAAAGTTTTCAGGTGAAGCTGGGGATTACACTTTGAGAACCAGTGGACTAGATGATATGTTGACTTTCAGCATTGATTATTTCACCTTCTAATTAAGGGTGTTAGCTGGCTTGGGGATCATTTTATTAACACTTAATAAAAGAGCAATAAATTTTTCCTTTGACGTTTTAGTAGCTTGTTTAAAATCACCACATTGATGTAATGTTTTCTTTTAGTGATCATTCCGGATATGTTCGTCCAGTACCAGTGCCACGCAGTTTAAATAGTGATATTTCCTATTTTGGTGTTGGGGGCAAGCAGGCTGTTTTCTTTGTTGGACAATCAGCCAGAGTAAGTAAAAAGATTTCTTACAAATGAAAACTGATCAAAATATTTTGAGGTTAACTGTAGAAATGTGTTAACCAGTTTAATTATTAGGAATTTTAAAAGTGCTCTTTTTAATATTTAACAGATGATAAGCAAACCTGCAGATTCCCAAGATGTTCACGAGCTTGTACTTTCTAAAGAAGATTTTGAGAAGAAGGAGAAAAATAAAGAAGCAATATATAGTGGATATATTAGAAACAGAAAGGTACAGTTTAACTCATAATTGCAAATTTATTCCTTTGGATAGATAATAGGACAGAACTTTTTTTCTAATTTCTATGATAGCAAAGTTGTTTTAAAAACTCAAAGGTATGAAATTTTTAAAATGAGTTAATTTTTCATTCTTTTTGCTTTAGTCATGTAAGTAGCAAAATGTATCATTTATGTGCTTTCTCAGGCTGTGAAAGTCTCCAGACAAGAAGTTGTCTCAAAGCCTAGTAAGCTATAAATTGTTTGTAAGATTGTGAACTTTTTTCCTTGGTCTGAATTTGGGTTTTAAAATCTTTATTATGTAACAATAGAAATAGAATAGAAAAACAGTGATGGAACAATGGACTTTCAGGAAATCAGACTTCCAGAGAAATAAATGAGAGATTTCTGTTACAAATTTGCATTCAAATTCTCATTTTAATAGGACAGAATCTTGGTAGTCAGTAACTGGTATTTATTGTATATTACTTAAACTTTTCTCTGTTTGAAACATTATATTTTATCTGAAAACTTTTATTTTAAATTAATTTTGAGAGGTTTTTTTTTTTTTTTTTTTGGAGGCAGAGTCTTCTCTGTCACCTGGGCTAAAGTGCGGTGGCATAAGCCTAGCTCACTGCAACCTCAAACCCCTGGCCTCGAGATCCTCCTGCCTCACCCTTCCAAGTACCTGGGACTACAAGCGTGCGCCATCACACCCAGCTAATTTTTTCTATTTTTAGTAGAGATGGGGTCTTGTTTTTTCTCAGGCTGTTCTTGAACTCCTGACCTCAAGCAATCCTCCTGCCTCGGCCTCCCAGAGTGCTAGGATTACAGGTGTGAGCCACCGCGCCCGGCCGGCATTTTGTTTTTGAATTAAAAAGTCTTGAAAACCAGATGGAATTTGTAGAGATAAAGGGCACACTATCTTATTTATGTTGAACGTATCTTCCTCGGGCACCAGTTGAGGCATAGGACTAGAGAACGTGCTTGATAAATATTTGGATAATGAACTTGCATCACTGATAAACCCAGACTAATCTACTAACTCTCAAAGTGTATAAAATGTTACTTATATAGTATGTATTTTGTAGCTATAATACTAGTAATTTATTGTGTAGAGATGCACTAGAATGATTTTGAGGGGTTTGTTTTTATTATTTTTAATTAAGAAAATAATAATATGTGCTTATTTTATTTTTTTATTTTTCAGAAATAGAGTTTTGCTCTGTCACCCAGGCTGGAGTGCAGTGGTGTGATCATAGCTCACTGCAATCTCGAATGTATGGGCTTAGGTGATCCTCCCACCTCAGCTTACTGTAGCTGGGACTATAGGCATGTGCTATCTGTAGCCATAACATCTACATACGTATGAACTATACAGTAATAAGAATTATTTAGAGGTTGGGGCAGTGGCTCAGGCCTGTAATGCCAGTACTTTGGGAGGCCGAGGTGGGAGGATTGCTTGAGGCCAGGAGTTCAAGACCAACCTGGGCAACATAATGAGACCCCATCTCTACAAAAAAAATAAAAAAAATTAACTGGGCGTGGTGGCGTGTGCCTGTAATCCGAGCTTCTTGGGAGGCTGAGGCAGGAGGATCACTTGAGGCCAGGAGTTTGAGGCTGCAGTGAGGTATGATTGTGCCACTGCACTCTAGCCTGGGTGACAGAGCGAGACCCTATCTCTAAAAAGAAAATTAAAAAATAAATTTAAAAAGTCAACCAGTTCCATAGAGATAATAATTTAGTATGTATTTCCATTCTTAAATTTTGCTTATGTCTGTAGCAATATATTTAGTATATGCAGTCATGGCATATGACAATGATAATGTTCTAAGAAATGCATCATTAGGTGAGTTTGTCGTTTTGCGAACATCATAGGGTATACTTACACAAATCTTAATGGAATAGCCTACTATATACCCAGGCCATATGGTTTATCCTGCTGCTCCTAGTCCATAAATCTGTACAGTTACTGTACTGAATACTGTAGGCAGTTGTAACGCCAATGGTAAGTATTTGTGTATCTAAACATAGAAAAGGTACAGTAAAGATATGGTATTATAATCTTATGGGACCATCATTGTATATGTGGTCTGTTGGCTGAAATGTCATTATGTGGCACATGACTCTGTGTGTGTGTGTGTGTGTGTACACACACATATACATATGCATGCAAGTATTAAAACATAAATTCATCCTACAAATTGAGAAGATTGTAATTTTTATCCTCATATTTGCTCCCTTCTTACATAAGCTCTTGATATTAAAGTGGACTGGGGCCCAGGATGATTTTACCCCCTTTTAAAAACTGTGTTTGGATTCAGCCAGCTGGGTCCAGGCTTCCCTCTAGTTTTCTTGAACATGGAGGGCTGGGCATTGGTCCTGACAAAGTTAAGTTATAGGTATCCCAAGTAAAGACTCACTCCATCCTAAGATAAGTATCCTCAGTTTTTAAAGGCATTTTAAAATTCTGTATTTGTCTTTACCTTTTCCTTTATGATTCTAAAATTAGTTAGCATTATGAGATAGAGTACTCTTTATGTGTACCGGTTTAGCAGTCTATGTGAAAGTTCCCCTTTCCTCCCCGTGTTTTCACACACTCAGCCAGTTTGTTGTTTTGGGCCAGTGTCCTACAGAAGTTTTCCTGAAGCCTATTTCTGAAAGTATCCAAGTGAATCACACTAAAATTTGATATAATAGTTAATCTGTATAATTATAATTCAGATGATTTAATCTGTTGTATTTATATTTGCTCTTGTAGCCATCTGATTCTGTTCACATTACAAATGATGATGAAAGATTTCTACATCATCTTATCACAGAGGAGAAGGAAAAAACTAGCTTTACTGCTGTTGTTATCACAGGAGTACAACCGGAACACATACAGTACTTGAAAAATTATTTCCATCTTTGGACGCGACAGTTAGCGTAAGTAATTATATTTGGTTCAGGAAATGTTGCTACTTGTCTTTTTTAAAGACAGAAAATATTACAGATATATTGAAGCCTCTTGGCTGTCCTTTTTGCTCCTGTATCATTTCCTTCCCTTCAGTAAAAGTACTGTGATGTCAGTGTTAAAACTGTTCTCTATTCATTTATTCTGTGAATATTTGTAGACTATCTCAGTGTATTGAGCATTATTTGAGGCACAGGATTTTTGACACCTATTATAAAATTAAAAATGAATTTCAGAATTTATCAAATTCAGCACCACCACTTCTGTGTCTCCATTTTGTGCTGCTTCTCCGTAACACATATCATAATCTTTCATACCATATATTTTACTTTTTTTGTCAGCTTTTCCCCATTGAAATGTCATTTTAAGTTCACTGCTATATCCCCAATGTGTAGAATACCTTGCTGATGCTCAATGAATGTTTATCAAATGAATGTATCAAATCTATTAAAATGAAAAAATATGTATACTTGTGTGCCTCTGTGACATATTAGTACTGAAAATAAGTCATTGTGTATCTATCCTAGTAAAACTTCTAGGGACTATATATCGTATTAGACCAAATCAGAGGAATGTTTATTTAATGGCTCTGAGTTTTTTCTGTATAGTTATACAATACATTCTATTTACTGGATTGTGTCCATAGTTTGTATTAGTTTGAATTACTGAGTCTTGCAAGATGTTTATCTGCACAAATTTCATACTTTTTAAAAAAAAATCTCTTTTCACATTAATCTTATTGCACTTAATTTGAGATTCTCTATTCTATACATAAATGTACATTAACAGAATTTGAAGTTTTTGTTTTTGTGGGAACATAAATTTGGCTTTTAGGAATACCTTTTTTCTTTTTCAATATTGCTGTTTATTGCCCCTGTGACCCAAGATATTTAAATAGGACTTTGATTTTTCTTCTCTACTACATATTTTATTAGTTGCTTTATAGTCATAGTTCTTTTTACTGAAGGAACTCAATGTGAGTAACATAATTAAAATATACTTTTGCTCTAACAAATAAGGAATATGAAGGAATATTGCAAGTATCTATTTCAGGAATAACTAAAGACGTGAATAATCCCACCAAAATGTAATCTTTTTAAACTTAAAAAATAAAATAGCAAAGATTTCTGAAGTGGTGGTCTTCAATGGGATGATGTTGAATTTATTAGTTTTGTTTGTTTTTGGAATGTTGGGGGTAAGATCAGGCCATAGGAGAGGAAAAATGAATATTCTAGAGTGATATTCTCACATTAAGAAGATTATTTAAAGATATCTAATGCAGTCTACCCCTGTCCCGATAATTGAGTCCTTTCTACAACATCCCTGGCAAATAGAATTATAGACTGTTGCTTTCTAGTTTTTTAGTTATTTCATAAACTATACTTCTTGGAAGTGTAAAGTATATGGGCTTTGAAGTTGGAAAGTTCTGGGTTGAAGCCTACCTCTCCTTAACTCTAGTTCTGTGACCTTTGATAAATTGTACACACTCCCTGTTTCTGTATCTGAAAATGAGATGTAATAATACCTGCACCTCAGAATTGTTTTTACCAGTAAATGGAATACTGTATTTAAAAATGTTTCATAAAGTGCTCGGCACCTAGTAAGTACTGTTAACAAAAATTTTTTCGATAGAAGATTATATGAACTAATTTTTATATCAATTCAAAGTATAAAGTTATTCTATATTTTAGGCATATCTATCATTACTATATTCATGGCCCAAAAGGAAATGAAATACGAACATCAAAAGAAGTTGGACCTTTCAACAACATTGACATTGAAGTAAGAGAATAATCCATCTTAAATATTACAAATTATTAGTTATCTGCCCTGATTCCAAGTGACTCTGAATAACAAAAACCAGTCTGTAATTAGATTAACTTCCCTTTCCTTGTCTTTCACCAAAGTACTTTGGTTATTTGATACCCAAGTAAAGAGATCATTCTTAGATGTATTTTTCTTGAACTTTTTATTTATTATAGTGCTGTGTTTCTCTTTTTTCTCTCTTTTACAGTCATATGAGTTGTTACCAAACATCTTGTCTTGAAGCAGAGGGGAAAAGGGACATAACATAGTTTTCCATTTGTTCATAGAAGTCTTCTAGTGGTGACAAGATTTAGAAGCACAGAACATTTGAGTGTTAGGTTCTCAATATCCTTGTCCACACATTAGAAAAAATTTCATGTACAATGTTGTTCCACTTGTGCCTCTAGCAAGAAACCTTGAATTAAATATACTCATTACTTATCTGTCCTTTAGCTTTGATTTACTGTTTCTTTGCTTACTTTATAGTTTTTAGTAGTATATTCCTTATTGAAATGCTTCTTAACACATCAACCGCCACATTAGAAAAAGGAATTTTTTCCTTGGGGCCATGGTGCTTTATTATGAAAATAGAATAAAAACTTTGAAAGCAAAACAATCCTGTATAATTTAATTGAAAATTGGTTATTTTTTATTGTTTTCTGTGTGTAAGTTATATACAACTTGAAAAATAGTTCTTGTGGCCCCCAAGGTTAAGGGACATGTGAGTTACATATGCTTCATGAGGCCCTGGGCTCAAAAACTAGCCTGAGTTAAATACAACTCATGTGGCAGTTAATGTGTTAAAGCTATTTAACCCACATATAAATATATGGGTTAAATATTTCATTAAGCCAGATGGTTACTTGTACAAATAAACATAGTTTTTGCCTATTCTGTGTCGAATCATAGCCGAGAACAAAAGTCAAGTCACCATAGAATTTAATTGTTTTTGTTTTATTTTTATTTTAGATTTCTATGTTTGAAAAAGGGAAGGCACCTAAAATTATCAACCTAAGGGAAATACAAGATGACATGCAAACGTTGTATATAAACACAGCAGCTGATAGTTTTGAGTTCAAGGCTCATGTTGAAGGAGACGGTGTAGTGGAAGGGATTATCCGATACCATCCTTTCTTATATGACAGAGAAACATACCCTGATGATCCATGCTTTCCATCAAGTATGTTAATGTCTTATCTTAGCTACTGAGCATGAAGTTGTGATTTAGCATAGTGATTTGTTTTATTAAATGATTATTATTAGTTGGACTATTAGGTTAGATAAATAACTAAAATTTTTTTCCTTGTGTAAGTCTTAAGTGAGGCATTTGTAATTTTTATAATTATTGATTTTTGTGTATTTTTAATTTCAGATGAATAAAGCTTGAGAAATTTTTCTTTTCTCTTAGATCTCTTACTGAACTAAACTTCTACATATATATGCTTATTATTCCTGTACATGTTCCCTTTATTGTCTTCTCTTTATTTTTTTATTTATAAAGAAGTTTTATGCTTTATGCAGCCATATCTATCAGTTTTTTCTTTTATACTTTCTGATTTGGTTTTTACACTTCAAGATTATAAAAAGATTCTGTAGTTTTTTGCTTTTGTCATTTGATGTTTAACACATCTGTTGTCCTTTTTTGTACAGAGAGTAAAGTAGGGATTTAACTAAGTATTTACCAGATGGTGTTCTGTTTCATAGCATCAGTTATTGAATATTATAATTTTCCTAGGAGTTAGAAATATTACTTTTATAATATAAAGTTCCTATAAGTATGTAGGTCTAAATTTTTTACCGTAAGGCACTATTTTATATTTTTGTACATAAGTAATGATACTGTCTTATAGCTTTATCCTGTACATTGATATCTTCAGGGCAAAGTATTTTTCTTTTTTGAAAATATTCTTAAACTTTTATAGATAACCTTTAGAATCAGCTTTGTACATTCACTTAAAAAATCCTACTGGGGTTAATGGGATTGCATTGAATTTTTAGATTAATAATATCAAACTTTCTTATCCAGAGTGCTTCATTAATAAGTACATTCTTAGTTTTGTGGGCTCTGCAACCAGACTTCCTAATCTGAATCCCATCTTTGCTACTTTCTGTTGTGTAAACTTGGACAAACTACTCCCTACATCAGTTTGCTCATCCGTGAAAAGGGGGTAGTAGTTCATACCTCATAGAGGTATTGTGAAGGTTAAATAACAAACCGAGGCAAGTTCTCAGAGTGCCCAGCACTATTTAGTAGGTGTTCAGAACATGTTATTTCTCAGTGATTCTGCCTCCTGTGATGTCTCTGACTTTTTAAATTTGCTATTTCTAATTTTTTTTATGCTTACTGACAAAAAGATACAAGGTTTTCAAATGATGTCTTAAAATAAGAGCCAGTAAGTTGAGTGATGATCAGAGGGAGTCTTCCCTAAGAGCAAAGTGATTTGGTTTAATTGAAAGGAATTTTTTTTTTTGAGACAGAGTCTCGCTTTGTCACCCTGGCTAGAGAGCCGTGGCGTCAGCCTAGCTCACTGCAACCTCGAACTCCTAGGCTCAGTGATCCTCCTGCCTCAGCCTCCTGAGTAGCTTGGACTACAGGCATGCACCACAACACCCTGCTAATTTTTTTCTATTTTTAGTAGAGATGGGGTCTCGCTCTTGCTCAGGCTGGTCTGGAACTCCTGAGCTCAAGGGATCATCCCACCTCGGCCTCCCAGAGTGCTAGGATTACAGGCATGAAGAAAGGAACTTTTACATAGGGATTTCTTGTGAGGGCTTTTTGGGGGAAGGCTTTATTTTAGATGGATGACTTAATGCCAGGATAGCTGAGGTGTTAATATATCAGGATCATAATGTTTAACCCTAATTTATTTGGATAAATGAGAATGTATTACTAAGAAGTATAATGTTATAGACAATTGTGCTAATCATGCTTTTGATGCATAGTAATGTATGTTGTAATTCCAACTGCATATATATTTCTTGCTTACCTGAATCTGAAAATGAAATAGTTTATAAAAAGTAAATTTAAATTCACTATTATTGACTCATTTGTCCAAACTAGGCAAACTTGATACTGTTAGATGTCATAGATTTCTCAGATGATTTTCATGTGAATGTACTGGTTCTGTCAGAATTGTGAAACTGTTTTAGATGCAAGATTCAAGCTAATCTTTTTGGGTATATGACTCTTTTAACTCTATAAATAGGTTTTAAAGGTTACAGGTTCAGCAGCTAATGTAGTACTCTTAACGCAGATTGGTTAGTATATAAGTAATTACTGACTTTTAAATGGCAAACACCATTGGTAATCTGGAACCACTCTGGAAACCTTCCTTTCTGGGGGCAGAGTAAAACTGCCTTCAGGCTTCATAGACTGTGATGTGAAAGATTATGTGTTTGCATTATCATTTCTCTGAAGCAACTTTAATATTTCATTATAGCAGTTGACTTCAGAGTGATAAAAATTGCACATACTTTATAGCAATAAACGATTTGTTCCGCTTAACCCTTTTGATCTAGAATTAAAAGATGAAGATGATGATGATGATTGTTTCATACTCGAGAAGGCAGCAAGAGGGAAAAGGCCTATTTTTGAATGTTTTTGGAATGGACGATTAATACCATATACATCAGTTGAAGAGTAAGTTTTGATTTTTGCTGAAATTATATTGTTTTATAACCTCATCTTTTTTTATTAACTAATATATTTGTTCTGTCCAAGCTTTGACTGGTGTACTCCTCCTAAGAAGAGAGGACTTGCGCCAATTGAATGCTACAATAGAATATCTGGTGCATTATTCACTAATGACAAATTCCAGGTCAGCACAAATAAACTGACTTTTATGGATCTTGAGCTAAAATTGAAAGATAAGAACACCCTTTTTACAAGGATTTTAAATGGACAGGTATGATTTTTAAATATAAAATTTTGAATATTTGTAAATGTTCTATTTTTAAGTAAAATGAAAGATACTAGGAGTGTAGGTTTTTACTGATATTTTGTATACTTTGGATTCATTGAATCAAAAGAATATGATGTATAAATGTTTCATGAATATTCAAGTGTTTATATCACTCAGAAATTTTCAACTGATTATATTTGGATAGAATTTACATTTCTTCATTCGATCTTAATATCAAGACCTTCACATAGTAAGTACAAGCCACAGAAGCATCTCCACTTAATGAAAGCATGTATGAATGATTATGACTATTTTTTTTATTTTTGTTTTTTTCAGACTAGTCAAGTGCAGTAGTGAGGAGGGGGCGTTAAGCAGTAGAACAAGGAGTTCAATCTGTAACTGTGAACAATCAGATTATGTCTATCTTAAGGGCTATGTGTATACAGTAATAACCTAATTATGCAATTTTAAGCTAGTCTTGAGGGTAAAAATGGGCTAGAACTGTGAAATACTTTAGCTAAAAGATGATTTGAGACTGATCAATATGAAAATACATGCATTGATTAATAAAAAAAAGATTCCACTGTGAATAATTTTTTTAAAAAGTTGAGTGGGACTAGTATACTAGTATGCTTGTATTCTACGCACCTACCTCAGAAACTTTTACTTGAAACTACTCTTTCAGGAGTTTAGTATTAAGTTGTCAAGAAATAATGATTTTATTATTAAGTTAAAATTGCTAGGCATAGTACGTTGTATTTATAGTCAGTCATTGATGTAAAATGTCAGAATTAATTTTGCTGTTATAGAGATTCTGAATCATAGAAGATTAAGACACTTTTAAGAATTATCCACTAAGAATGGTCTTATCAAAATGAGTTAGTATAGCCAGCCATGGTGGCTCATGCCTGTAGTCCTAACCCTTTGTAAGACCGAGGCAGGAGGATTACTTGAGGAGGTCAGTAGTTTGAGACCAACCTGAGCAACGTAGGGAACCCTTGTCTCTACAAAAAACAAAAAAAATTAGCTGGGTACAGTGGCATGCACTTGTGGTCCTAGCTACTTGGGAGGCTGAGGTGGGAGGATCACTTGAGGCCCAGGAGTTTGAGGTTGCATTGCGCTATGATGACACTACTGCTGTTTAGCTCAGGCAGCAGAGTGAGACCCTGTCTCAAACAAACAAACAAATAAATAAAATGAGTTATGATACACTTAGAATTCATTTATAAATATGGTATTTATTATCCAATGTTGATTGTGCAGTTAGATCTTTTCAAAAGTTATCTAAAATAGGTTAATTCTATTTATTTGTTGCATTGTACTTTTTAAATATGTATTTTCAAATTTTGAAAAATTCAAATACATGGAAAACTTGAAAGAATAGAATGACTGTCTACATACTACTCTCCTAGATTAGCTGTCACCTTGCCATGCCTAGTACATTATACTTTGACTGTTACTGAATTTCTGGATTTAATTGATGCATCTGGCAATTTTTTTGGTTGATAATGAATCCTGGGTATTTTAGAATGCAGTTTAAGAATTTGGTAGTCAGACTTTCCTGCTCCTAGTTAATAATTCTAATATCCATGTCAAGTTGGCAAACTGACAATAATGATTTGCTGATTTGGGAAAGAGTTGATACCTGGGACAGGAGTGAGAGCAGTGGGGATTTCCTTGAAACTGTATATACCATTTTGGACCTCTGAGTCTTCACTGTGTACAGGTATTTCTTACTAAGTAACCTTTTAAAATCAAATTTTGTTTATTAATAGCTAAGATAGTGTGTCCCTTTAACAGTACACTTCAAAAATTTAGGCTAAAATCATTTTAAATTTTGCCTCATTTTCCTTTGGAAAATGGTATATTATGGCATAAGGTATGTAGGAAGGAATGGGCTTCTGTAACTTTATGGGTTGTCCTCTGTGAAAGCATGTGATGGCAGGATTGTCTTACCTCCTCATTGTCCTAGAGATGGGCATCAAATGAGTGCATGGCAGCTTATGGTTGAGCATAAATGTCTATATTCTCTCCCACCAGGGTGAAGAATGATTCACAAAAACACATCTCGTAATTTTTACTTTTATTTTATCATTTAATTTTTTAATAGGCTATATGTATAAAATATGAAATTAAAAAGAAAAATCATTTTGTATAGCAGTGTTTCTGAACCTTATTTTCATTATCCTCCTCATAACGAGCCTTTTAAGACATTTTTTTTCCTTGATCACTCCCCCCAGTGAAATTTTAATGTCACAGATTTACCAACTGTCTGTTTATGTACTGTATGTATGTATATGCTTGGTACATAATCAGTCTTTATCATCCCATTGAGAATATGTGTGGTTTATAGGGAGAAGGTCTCCACCCGCTCCTTTTTTGGAGCCAGCTAGTTCTCCTCCTAGGCAGCAAGTGTTATCATTTTTTGGTATATCCTAGGATTTATTAGGTTATTAAGTATGGAATGTCTTATTTCCTTAAGTACTAAGTTTGATGGTTGATATCTCTGACATCTCACTTTGACACTTCTTTTTTTTTTTTTAATTGTGAAGGTATATCCTCATTCTTTCAAATGCACATTTTGGTTTGTGATTATCTCTCAAATTTTTTTTTAGAACAATTTATGCAAAACCAAAAAATTTGTGTTATTTTTTAGCATGAGTTCTGTTAAACTCTATTCTACGAGTTTAATATGGAACCAATGCATAGTGGACTGCTCGAAATATCAACAAAGTGTTTGGGAAGGATGTGGCTAATGAACGCACAGTACGTCAATAGTTTGAGAAGTTCCATTCTGGGATTTTAATCTTGAAAATGAGCCATTTGGGTGACCTGAGACTAAAATAAGGTAACGGTGAGCTCAAAGGTGTAGTGGAAGTGAAATCATCCCAACCTACTTGTGAATTAGCAGCAAGGTTTGACATTACTATTACAACAATATTGGACCATTTGAAACAAATGGACAAGGTAAAGAAGCTGGATAGATGGGTACCGTATGAATTAAACGAGCATCAGAAGAGAAATGGTCTTCTCGTCTTTCTTTGCTGTCGCAACACAAAGGTGAATCACTTCTACACTGTATTGTTACATGTGATGAAAAATGGATTCTTTTTGACAATTGCAAGCATTTGGCACAATGGTTGGATAAAGATGAAGTGCTGAAACATGTTCCAAAACCAAATATTCATCAAGGAAAGCTAATGGTGTCTGTTTGGTGGTCCAGCACTGGTATTACCCCCACAGCTTCATGTAACCTGGTCAATTGATTACAGTGGATGTCTACTGCAACCAGTTGGATGAAACGATGAGGATGGCTGTGGTTAAGCCGCTGAGATCAGTCAGTAGAGACAGGCCAATCCTCTCACAAGACCACATGTTGCAAAAAACAATGCTGCTCAAACTACAGAAACTGGACTTGGAAACTCTCTCTCATCCACTGTATTCACCAGACCTTACACCAACCGACTACCATTTCCTCAAGGCTTTTGACCACTTCTTGCAAGGAAAAATACTCAATTCTGAACAAACCGTGGAAAATGCCTCTCGTGATTTCATTGCCTCTCACTCTTCAGGCTTCTTCGCTGCTGGCATAAGGAAGCTACTGTGAAGATGGCAAAACTGTGTTGATAGTTTAGGCACATACTTTGATTAATTGTACTGCTTCTTGTTTGAGATATAATAAATTACACTTTTGATTCAAAATCGGACATTTCATATTTAATGACCTAATAACGTAGGAAAGGAAAGTTTTGTTGTTGATATTGACCACTGAGATCTTGGTTCCAAGAATGATATCAAAGATGTCTTCTTTGGTAATGCTTTTGTTTGCAATCTCCTAAATTTTTACAAGAGAATGATTTGGCAAAATATTTTGATTTTTATTAGGTTTTCTGATTTGGGGTATATGGAAGGAAAAATGAAGTGAGTGACAAGTATCTGTGGTTATATTTGTATACTAGTAGCCTATATTTCATAGAACATTTTAAAATTTTACAGGAGCAACGAATGAAAATTGACAGAGAATTTGCTTTATGGCTGAAGGACTGTCATGAAAAGTATGATAAACAAATAAAATTTACATGTTTTAAAGGAGTAATTACACGTCCTGATCTTCCTTCTAAAAAGCAAGGCCCCTGGGCAACATACTCGGCAATAGAATGGGATGGAAAAATATACAAAGCAGGACAGCTGGTAGGTTTAACTTGTTTTTATTTTTTCTTATAACATTTAATTTAGTTTAAAATACATATGCAAACTTGCATATATAAAAAATATTTTATTTTTACAAATAGCTTTTCTCCAATCTTACGTTTCATGAAAAAATTTTATTCAGACTCTTCAAGGACATGTTTGACACCAGGTGCCTTCTAACATCTCTAGAGATTTAACTTATTTTTAGATTCAGTTTGTAGTAGAATTTGAAACTAAGTTAGGTATATTAGAATTTAACAACAGTAACAACAAAATGCAAATATTGGCTTCTTGGAAGCCAGGAGAGAATGAAAAGGACAAACTGATTTTAATTACATAATTTATTAAAACATTTAAAAAAACCTTGTTTATTGCCAAAAGCTTAATCAGCAAGGTTTTTTTATTGTTTTTGACACTAAACTTTACTTGCATGGAGATCTCAGTGTTTTTTTTTTTTAAATGTGGTGTGAATTAATGATTTTTAAATACTTTTTGATGAGCACCTGCAAACACAGTAAGTTATTGCAGCTTTTGACTGTATCGTGGAGAAAGCCAAGATGTAGGTTATGTACTTTGTTCTTAGAGACATTATAGCCTACAAATGGAGATGATGTAAACATGAATAATAATAGGTAAGGAGAGGATACGTGCATTGAAAAGAGAAGATTAATAATGCTCTGGCAGGTTGGAAGGAAAGGAGAGGATTTTTTCACTTTGGATGGTATTGGGGCTTGCGAGAAAAGAGCAAATCATGGGGCAAGAAGTAGCATTTGTGTAGACCTTGACAGAATTAGAGGCTTGGGTTTACACAAATAATTACAAAGGTAGAACAAAGGTAGAAGGGCATCCATTCTCTCCATAAATGAGAAAGACACCATCATATACTTAAAGCCATAGAATTGGATGAGATCACCTAGACATGGGGAGTGTAGCTAAAGAGACAAAGAATGAGCCTACAGTGCTTCCACCATTCAGGGGTTAGAATGGAAGGGAGGAGCTGGCAGAGGAGACTGACAGGGATAAGCTGGTGAGATGGAAGGAAACTAGAAGAATATGGTATCCCTGAAGCTAAGTGAAGACTTACAAGAAGGAAGGGATGATCATTTTGTTAAATGCTTTGTGTGATTGAGTAAAATGCTTTCTAAATAAGATTATCTGAGCATAGACACACACATAAGTAAGTGCAGGGAAACAGCAAGCAGTAAGAGTTGGGTTGTCCCGTAACCCATTTTGCATGTGGGTGGGTGGGTGTGTGTGTGTGTGAAGAGAACTATTTTAG
The DNA here is from genome assembly GCA_004363605.1 of Indri indri. Classification (NCBI taxonomy): domain Eukaryota; kingdom Metazoa; phylum Chordata; class Mammalia; order Primates; family Indriidae; genus Indri; species Indri indri. The sequence continues at coordinate 65,483 of RJWJ010001367.1, read as the reverse complement.
AATGTGGCTAGAAAGGGTATAAACTCTTACAGTCTTTGGGAATTTCTGAATTGGACTAATGGAAATTATGCTTAGAGTTTTCAAGCCAAGTAAAGAAAAGAAATATCATAGACAAGTTTTGAGCTAATTTATTTGAAAGATGTGTTAACTTGTTGAAGTTTATAAATTGCTGTTAATGGTCTGAGAGCAAGATTTTATGGAGAAAAAAGATTTCAGGTGCTTTGGCATTCATAATAATAAGGAGTTATGGACTTTTAAGACACATGTTTACCTATGACATATTTGTATGAAGAAGCTGCTGCATTTTTACAAAGATTTGTTAAGAATAAGTAGGGAACTTCAGAAAATAATTTTAGTTTTTCTAATGATAGTACCAAAGTGTTTTGTTTTTTCTTTGTGTGAAAAAGTTCTCTGAAATAATTATTATAAAACTGTTTCTCTTAATAAATGTTAATACTGAAACCCTTTTTGAAAACTAATTGATTAGGTCAAGACAATCAAGACACTTCCCCTCTTTTATGGAAGCATAGTAAGATTTTTTCTTTATGGTGATCATGATGGAGAAGTATATGCTACAGGAGGAGAGGTTCAAATTGCAATGGTAAGATTTCATGTAATAAAAAATACTTATTGAAAGTTTCTTGGTACCATTGTTGTGTAAATGTTAAGATACAGTATTTTATATTTTGCTTCTGTTTGGTTTTTCCATTGGGTAAAGCGGTTGTAGTATTTTCATGGTTTTTTATGTTTTTAAGCTAAAAGCTTAATCAGCTTTTAAATATTTACTGCTATAGATTATTATTATGTTAACATCTATATGTCCTGTGTTTCACAAAGATACAAACATTATTGCTAGTCATCACAGTAATTTTATAAAGTGCACATTTCCTCTGGGGCCCGCAAACTAGTAAATAGTAAACATTGGAGCCAGAATTCTATTTCAAGAATGAATAGCTGTAAAACTGGAGTGGATTTTTTTCCTACATCATTCTGTCTTATAAATATTTGAATGGTTATATCAGGTCTATGGAGGCTACGTAAAAAATGAAATAAACACTGTGATAAAATGTCAGGATAGCTACTGTGATTTATATACTTAAATAAAATGTATTTCTTTGAAGGAAACAAATGGGTGTTTTTATTGCAGCTAAATTTAAATAGTTTTCTTTGCAATGTTGATATACCTTTATTTATTCAGGAACCTCAGGCACTTTATGATGAAATAAGAACTGTGCCAATTGCAAAGCTGGATAGGACAGTTGCCGAGAAAGCTGTTAAAAAATATGTAGAAGATGAAATGGCAAGGTAAGTCACATTTCAAGATACATAACAAAGGCCAGTGCGGTGGCTCACACCTGTAATCCTAGCACTCTGGGAGGCCAAGGTGGGAGCATCCCTTCAGGTGAGGAGTTCAAGACCAGCCTGAGCAAGAGCGAGACCCCGTCTCTACTAAAAATAGAAAAAATTAGCCGGGCGTGATGGCACCTGCCTGTAGTCCCAGCTACTTGGGAGGCTGAGGCAGGAGGATCACTTGAGCCCAGGAGTTTGAGGTTGCTGTGAGCTAGGCTCACGTCATGGCCTAGCCCAGTGACAGAGCAAGACTCTGTCCCAAAAAAAGAGATACATGACAAAAATAATAAGAAAAATTAAAAGTAATTGTAGTGTGTTTAAGAATTTTTGACTGTGTCATTTATTCTGCTGATAGGGCATTTGTATTCTTAGATGTTGTGTATATATATATATATATATATATTGAGATGAACTTCCTAACTTTAAAAAGAAAAGCAATTGAGAGATCTAGTTACAAAAACAGAATCCTACGTTTGTTTTGTGGAAAAAGAAGGAAATCTTACATAGCTAAAGTGTCACTCTTTTTTTTTTCTACTACATTTTGTCCGATAAAGTGTCACTCTTAAAGGCACTATGATTAAGGCATTTAAAAAAAAAAAATGCTTGGTTTGATGTACAACTAGAAGAAAATTATAGTACCTGCTGAGGGAAAGATAAGTAAAAATAAAGTAAAAGAGGTAGAAAATGACTCTTCTGCTTATATAGCTAATGATGCAGTCTTTTTGATTTTTACTGAATTTTGATTGTTACAGGTTATTCTATCTCCCAAGGATATCTTATACTATAAACATATACAAAAATTTTGATAGTTCTTGGCTCATAATATCAAGGGATTTTGGCTTTTTTTTTTTTTTGGAAGTCACAGTGATATTTAGGAAGGGAAAAAATTTTTAGATGATTAATTATATAGAATTCCGCATTTAACCTTTCAAAATATATCAGCAGTAAATATTTAAGTTACTAGAAAATAACTTATATCTAACCAAGACCATAATTAGCAAAATTTGTGAAACATTAATATGCTGGTTTCATAACAGGCTCCCTGATAGATTGTCAGTAACTTGGCCTGAAGGAGATGAATTATTGCCTAATGAGATTAGGCCTGCTGGAACTCCCATTGGTATGTTTATTTTTCTAATACCAAAAAAATGCTTTTCTTTTGTCTTACATTTCCGATATGTAAAGGATCATGAAAAATTAAAATGCAATGTAAAGACCTTAGCAGATTCACCAAATTCTTTGGGTGTAACTAAGATATTCTTACTTTTAATTTTGGACTCGTATAGGTGCATTAAGAATTGAAATACTGAATAAAAAAGGGGAAGCAATGCAAAAGCTTCCAGGAACAAGTCATGGAGGGTCAAAGAAACTCCTAGTTGAGCTTAAAGTTATATTACACTGTAAGTATAAAAACTTATTTTCTTTAATACTATTCTTAAAGCTGTAATGCAGATTTAAATGTCTTATAATTATTGATGACCAAGCAATCTGAGATGGATTTGATTAAAGTTAGGAATTTCAAGTGTGTTATAAATAATTTACTTTTTGTGGATATTTTTCTAATTTTTTTAAACACTTTATTTTACATTTTGCCATGTAGGTAACTGATACGGTGTAAAGATATGGTGTATATACATAGAGGAATTTGTACCAGGTAGGAATTCAGATAAGCCTTAAGGTCCCTTCCAAATCAGAGATACCACGGCTCTGAACCTGTGGGCCAGAAATACTTGGTTCATATAGTAAGCCTGGTCCACTCTGTAATAAAGGGAACAGAGCTAGCTATTACTTCTCGTCTTTTATTTCCCTGACCTTCATCACCTTGTTTGTTAACTTCCTTGTCCACTGCTTTTGTCTTGATTGACTAAAATATTTACATTTTACACTTTTAATAATCTATTCTGTCACTATATACTTGTGTGTCTGAGCTATGGATTTTCAAGATTTGGTGTTTTATTCAATATGTGTTCATTTGTAACACTTAAAAATTTAACACGCCATTTAAAAATGATAGTGTATACTTTCTTGTGTAAATGTCTTATTAGGCCTCTCAGTAGGATTTAACAGTTTGACCAACACTCATTTTATTGAAATAGTCTCTTATTTTTGGCTTCTGTGACACCCTGCACTATATTATTCTAATTTTTTTTCTTTTTCTTTTTTTGGTGGCTTAAAACAACATTTGTTATTACAGTTCTGGGGGCCAGACACCCAACACAGTTTCAATGGACTAAAATCAAAGTGTCAGCAGGGCTGCATTTTTTTCTGCAGACCCTAGGCCAGCCTTGCATTTTCTACCTTCCAGAAGCCACGCTCATTCCTTGACATGTGATTTCTTCCTCCATATTTAAAGCCAGCAGTATAGAACCTTTGAATCTCTCTGTGATCCTGACCTTCCTGCCTCCCTCGGTTTTTTTTTATTATATATGTGTGTGTGTATATATGTATTTTATTATAAAATATACATAAAATTTATTATTTAAGTGTACTAAGGTGGCATTAAGTACATTCATATTGTTGTGTAACTGTTACTACTATCCATCTTCACAACTTTTTTTTTATCTCAGACTGAAACTCTGTGGTAGTAACTCCTTGTTTCTCCTTCTCTGCCCCTGGTAACCACTACTTTTTTTCTCTATGCATTTGACTATTGTAGGTACCTCATGTAAGTAGAATTATACAATATTTGTCCTTTGTGTCTGGCTTACTTCACATAAGGCTGAATAATATTTCATTGTATGTATATACTATATTTTGTTTATTCATTTGTCTGTTGATGGATACTTGGGTTGCTTTCACTTGTTGTTTATTGTTAATAGTGCTGCTATGAACATTGGTGTACAAATAGCTCCTGGAGTCCCTGCTTTCATTTCTTTTAGACATATACCAAAAAGTGGAATTACTGAGTCATATGGCAATTCTTTAATTTATTGAGAAATTGCCATACTATTTTCCAAAATAGTTGAACCATTTTACATCCCCACCACAATGCCCAAGGTTTCACCATTTTACATCCCCACCAGCAGTGCACAAGGCTTCCAATTTCTCTACATCCTCACCAACACTTGTTATTTTCTGGTTTTTGTTTGTTTTTGATAATAGCTATCCTAAAGGATAATAGCCATCCTAAAGGCTAGTATCTTTTTATGATTTTGATTTACATTCGCCTAATTGATCAAAGGTGTTGACCATCTTTTCATGTACTTATTGCTCATCTATATATCGTCTTTGGAGAAATGTCTGTTCAAGTCCATTGTTCTTTTTCTTTTTTTTTTTGAAAGAGACAAGGTCTCCCTCTGTAACCCAGGTTGGAGTGCAGTGGCCTGATGATAGCTCACTATAACCTCAAACTCCTGGGCTCAAGTGATCCTCCCACCTGAGCCTCTCAAGTAGCTGGGATTATAGGTATGCACTACCACACCTGGCTCATTTTTTTTTTTTTTTTTTTTTTTTTTTGTAGAGATGAGTTCTTGCTATGTTGTCCACGCTAGTCTTGAACTCTGGGCGTCAAGCAATCTTCCTGCCGCAGCCTCCCAAAGTGCTGGGAGTATAGGCATGAGCCACCACTTCTGGCCTATTGTCCAGTTTTTAATCATTTTTGAGGTTGTTGAGTTGTAGGAATTCTTTATAATTCTGAGTATTAATTTCTTACCAGATAGATGATTTGCAGATATTTTCTTATACTCTGTGGGTTGCTTTTTCACTCTGTTGATGATGATTATGAGGTACAACAGTTTTAAATTTTGATATAGTTCAGCTTGTCTCTTTTTTTTCTCTTATTGACTGCTTTTGGTGTCTTACCCAAGAAATCATTGTAAAATCCAATGTTATGAAGCTTTTTCTGAAATTTTTTTATAAGTATTATAGTTTTTTGGGGGAGGGGGAATAATAGCTTTATTGAGATATAATTCACCCAATTAAAGTATATAGTTCAATAGTTATATTCACAGACTTCTACAGCTATCACTGTAATAAATTTTAGAACATTCTTAACACCCAAAAAGGAAGCCCTTTACCCTTTAGCAGTTAACCTCCTTCATTCCTTCCATCCGTACACACACACACACACACACACACACACACCCCCACCCACACACCCTTCTCCAGCCCTGGAAAACTACTAATCTACTTTCTGTCTCTATAGATTTGCCCATTCTGGACATTTCATATAAATAGAATCATGTAATAACACGGTCTGGCTTATTTCACTTAGATTAATGTTTTCAAGGTCTGTCTATGCTGCACCATGTATTAGAACCTTATTTCTTTTTATTGTCAAGTAATATTTCATTGTATGGATGTACCGCATTTTATTTATCCATTCATTGGTTGATGGACATTTGAGATGTTTCCACATTTTGGCTACTATGAATAATACTGCTGTGAACATACACAAGTTTCTTGTGGACATACGTTTTCATTTCTCCAAGAGACTTTTGTTGTTAGTTTTGCTTTATTAAAAAAATTAATCCTGGGCCGGGCGCAGTGGCTCGCGCCTGTAATCCTAGCACTCTGGGAGGCCGAGGCGGGCGGATCGTTATGAGATCAGGAGTTCGAGACCAGCCTGAGCAAGAGCAAGACCCCGTCTCTACCAAAAATAGAAAGAAATTAATTGGACAGCTAAAAATATATATAGAAAAAATTAGCCGGGCATGGTGGCACATGCCTGTAGTCCCAGCTACTCGGGAGGCTGAGACAGTAGGATTGCTTGAGCCCAAGAGTTTGAGGTTGCTGTGAGCTAGGCTGACGCCACGGCACTCGCCCCAGGCGAGAGTGAGACTCTGTCTCAAAAAAAAAAAAAAAAATTAATCCTGTGAAACCAGTTATTTGACATTATACAAAAAAACAGTGGTTGGCTTAACTGAACTATTTACTTTGTCAATCCAGTATTTTGTTACTGTATAGAACATCTAAGTTTGTTTTGGTTATTAACTTACTTTATATCTCATCATTTTTTAGCTCTTAATTTTCTATTACTGTTATCAGTACAGTAGTAAGTAAGGATTACCTATTCACAAATCCAAATTTTAATAGGTGTATTTACCTTAAAGGAGGTGAACCTGTAAGTCTTACAGTTTTTCTAATAATTACAGTGGAAGATGTGCCTTGTTCATAAAACTTCCATTAAAGGATTTGCTTTCAACCAAAGCATCCCTTTTATAAGTTGAATTCTTTATTTGGACATTTTCTACATGGCAGATCTTTTTGTATGAAATGAAGCAGATGACTTCATTTTTCATATTGAATACAGTACAGAAAAATGAATGATTAAAAGCTGCCTCAAGCTGCATTGTTGTCATACTGTATTTGTGATATAGTATTTTCTCTGGAAAAGAGCAGCAATCAGACTTAAATTTGGATATACAGTACGAATTATACCCTAATCGTGAACATTTCCCCATTATTTTGGATAATGAAGTGTTTGAATGTTTATTTTTTTAATTATGTATTTTTGTTTGTATTAACAGTGGTGGAAAGTTTTCAACACTACTTCAGAATTTAGGCCCTGAAAATGTGTGACACTACTGTTACTGGTGTTTACAATAACAGTTTTATAGTTTTAGCTCTATTTTTAGTGCTTTGATCCATTTTCAGTTAACTTTTGTAAATGGTTAACTTCTTTTTATATGGAAAATGTCTTTTGCCTGTGAATATCCAGTTTTCCTAGTACCATTTGTCAAAAAGACTGTCCTTTGCCTATTGAATGGTTTTGGCACACTTGTTGAAAACCAATTGACCATACATGTGAGGGCTTGTTTCTGAGCTCCCTGTTACATGAGTCTGTATGTCTGTCTTCATGCCAGTATCACACTGTTTTGATTACTATAGCTTTGTAGTAAGTTTTTAAATCAGGAGATGTGAGATACCCAACTTTATTCTTCTTTGTCAAGGTTGTTTTGGCTATTTGGATCCTTTGAGATTCCCATATGTATTTAGGATGGGTTTTTCTATTTCTGCAAAAAAACACCATTGAGATCTTGGTAGGGATTACACTGCATGTGTAGATTGCTTTGAGTATTATCATCACCTTAACAATAGTACACATTTCAGTCTTGCAACTTTCAACATGATTTTGTATCTTTTTTTTTTAACAGAGACAGGGTCATGCTCTTGCTCAGGCTATGATTTTGTATCTTACAACTTTGCTGAATTATTTTTTAGCTGTGCCAGTTTGTTCTGTGGAATCTATAGAGTTTTCTGCATATGAGATCATGTTATCTATGAACAAAAATAATTTTACTACTTTCTTTCCAAAATAGGTGCCTTTTGTTTCTTTTTCTTGCCTAATTGCTCTGGCTAGGACTTTCAATACAATGTTGAATGGAAGTAACGAAAGGAGGCATCATTGTCTTGTTCCTGATTTTGGAGGAAAAGCTTTCAGTCTTTCACAGTTGAGCATATATGATAACTGTGGGTTTTATATAGGCCTTTATCATGTTGAGGGAGTGTCTTCCTATTCCATTTGTATTTAGTGTTTTATCATGAAAGGTTGTTGTTTTGTCACATGCTTTTTCTACATCCATTCAGATGATTATGTGGGTTTTTTTCCTCTTCGTTCTGTTAAAGTAGTGTATTATATTGATTGGTTTTTGTTCGTTGAAACATCCTTGCATTCCAGGAATAAATCCCTCTTAGTTATTGTATGTAGTCCAGCTACAGTTTGGATGTTTGTCCCCTCCAAACTCATGTTGAAATTTAATCCCCACTGTTGGAGGTAGGACCTAATGAGAGGTGTTTGTGTCATGGGGTGGATCCCTAGTGAATGAATTCATGCTGTCCTGCAAGCAATGAGTGAGTTCTTGCTCTGTTGGTTCCCAAGAGAGCTGGTTGTTAAAAAGAGCTTGGCACCCCCCACCCCCCCTTCTCTCTCTTGCTTCCTCTCTCACCATGTGATCTCTACCTATTCTGCCCTTAGTGGAAGCAGCCTGAGGCTTTGACCAGATGCCCAATCTAACAGCCAGCAGAATCATGAGCCAAATAAACCTCTTTTCCTTATAAATTACCCAGCCTTCAGGTATTCTTTTATAAGCAACACTAAGTGAACTAAGATTTTGTTGAATTTGGTTTGCTAGCATTTTGTTGAGAATTTGTGCATCAATATTCATAAGGTCTATAGTTTTCTCTTTTTTTGTGATGTCTTTGTCTGACTTTGGTATCAAGTAATGCTGACCTCATAGAGTGAGTTAGGAAGTGTTCTCTCCTCCTTACTTTTTTAGAAGAGTTGGGAAAGGATTGGTGTTTCCATTCATTTATTAATTCATTCCATTCATTCATTTATTAATCCCTTGTTACCAGTGTATAACCAAGTACCATACTAAAGTACAGTACCCTTGAATGACATGGGTTTGAACTGTGCAGGCCCACTTATACATGGAATATTTTCAACTAAATCTGAAAATACATTATTCATGAGATTTGAAACCCATGTATTTGGAGGGACAACTTTGCATATATGTAGACTCCACAGAGCTGACTATGAGACTTGAGTAGATTTTTGACTAGTATACAACAGGGGTCCTGGAACCAATGTCTTGTGTATACCAAGGAACAACTCTGTATCTTTATTCTGCCCGTTCAGGTCCAAATCGTCATGATCTCTCATTTTAACCACTTAGTCATTACCTCATTGGAGACTCCACTTTCATTCTTGTACTGCTCCAGCTCATTTACCTCACTGTACCCCAAAATGATTTTTTTAAATTGCAAATCTGTTCATGTACTCTCTTGTTTTGTATTATTTTCACTTTTAGTGGCCCAGAAAACCAATCATAGCTCTGCAAGACTCCACACATCAACTGGCCGTTCCTCTCCAGCTTCATCTCATCCTCACTCACTATGCTCTGACCACAATTGCTTTTTTTGGTTCCCATACAAGCCAAGTTTTCCCACCTTTGGACAAAATATTATTTCTTAAATGTCTCTCTCTTTTATGACAGGGATGGCAAACTGTTTTCAAAGGATAAAGTATTAAATATTTAGGTTTTGAGGGCCCTAAGTTCTTTGTCATGACTACCTAACTGTGCCATTGTCCAATGAACACAGCCATGAAAGCCAGGTACAGTGGCTCATTCCTGTAATCCCAGTAACTCAGGAGGCTGTGGCAGGACGATCACTTGAGGCCAGGAGTTAGAGACCAGCTTGGGCAACAGAGGAGGACCAAGTCTCTTATTAAAAAATTTTTAAAAATCATTTATTTATTTATTTTGTGACAGAGTGAGTCTCACTCTGTCACAAAAATGCAGCCACATACAATATATTTTCTTTCATTTTGACAATCATGATTCTTAACAGTATTAACAATTGCATATTTGCTTTACCATATAATATATATAAAGTTTCAAAATAATACTGATATTACTAAGACCGTCGAATTAAATTTGGTTTGTTAGTGGCTTTATTTGTCTTTGCAATATTTTTCTCTGTGTAAATAGTAAAAAAAAAAGAATTCTACTTGGTAAACATTTTGGTTTTGTTTATGAATGGCCTTATCTTTATTGTGTGTATGGGTTTTTTTTTTTTTTTTTCTTTTTAAAGAGATAGAGTCTTACTCTGTTGGCCAGGCTAGAGTGCTTTGGCATAGTTATATCTCACTGCAGCCTCAAACTCTTGGCCTTAAGCAATCCTCTTCCCTCAGCCTCTCCAGTTGCTGCGATTACTGGCATAATCCCGGTGCCTGGCTATTCTGGTTTTTGAGTATTTAAGTTATTTACGTAATTCCGAAGTGGACAGTAAATACCAAGGACTATTTCATAGAAGTCATGTTATTTCAGAGAAATCATGTTATCCTGCTATCCTATTTTCTTCCTCCCCCTTTAGGTAGTAATTTTATTAGTTTTTGACTTATCTTTCCTGTATTTCTTTTTTCTCTTAACAGTAATTGAGTAGAACTTAGAGATTACGCTGTATCAATAAACTATGCTATTTTAATATTGGAGAAAACTTTTGAGGAAAATGATTCTTAGTATCAAAATTCACTGTATATTCTTTTTTGGATACCAATTAAGCTTATTTATAAATAAAGTAAAAGACTTTACAAATAAAGTAAAAGACTTGAAATAAAGGGATTTTAAAGAGCTGAACGAGTAGACTTTTATTATTATTGTTCATTTGCATAGGATGGTATTAGAGCTTTTGAAGCTTCAAAACAAATTTTAAAATGTACAGCAAATAAAGATGTTTGCCACTGTGACATTTTATATTCATGTTTTATATTCAACTTCTCAAGGCAAATTGCTTTTTTCTTTTATTAAGCTTCAAGTGGAAATAAAGAAATCATTTCACATATTAGTCAACATGGAGGAAAATGGCCTTACTGGTTTAAAAAAATGGGTGAGTGTTCTTATTCTTAATGTTAAAAAATACATCTGTATTATGTTGACTTGATTTTTAATTCTTCTTAATTTATCCAGAAAACATTCAAAAGTTGGGGAATTACACATTGAAATTACAAGTTGTATTGAACGAAAGTAATGCAGACACTTATGCAGGAAGACCACTACCATCTAAAATAATTAAATTTTCTGTTAAAGGTAAGCAAAATACTAATATATAATTATATATGCTGAAGGTGGCATTTTAAATCAAAGGGGAAAAGATAGATAATTCAGTATAAGATGTTTGAACAATTAGGTAACCATCTGGATTTTTAAATGGCCTTAAAGAATCAACTTGATAATCATATTCCTTCTGAATTTTGAAGACATCATTGTTTTCTACCTTCCATTGTTGCTGGTAAAGTCTAATGCTGTTCTATTTCCTGACCCTTTGCATGTGACACCCCTAATTTCTAGAATTTTAAATTGTGTCATTTGGTGTGAGTTTGTTTTCATCCAGTTTCATCCAACAGTATACCTCGTATACCCTTTTGGTCTGGAAGCTCCTGTTTTATTTTCTAGGAATTTTTCTTGCATTACTTTGATTTCCTACTGTATGCTTTCTTTCTAAAACATCTAATATTAAAATGTTGGATCTGTGATACACTGTTTTTCTTTTTTCTACTTTCCATCTCTTTGTTTTTCTACTTCATTGGAGATTTCCTTAACTTGATGTTCTATACAAGGGGTGGGGAACCTACAGCTTTAAAGCCATGTGTGGCCCTCCAGGTCCCCAAGTGTGGCCCCTCGACTAAATCCAGACTTCACAGAACAAATCCCTTTATTAAAAGGATCTGTTTTGTAAAATTTGGATTCAGTCAAAAGGCTACACTCAAGGATCCAATATACTATGAATATTTTTCTTTTTTCTACTTTCTATCTCTTGGTTTTGTTTCTGTTTCATTAGAGATTTCCTTAACTAGATGTTTTATACTTTCTATTGAATTTTTCCCCTCTGCTATCATTTTTAGCTTCTAAAATTCCCCCCACTCTCATTATTCCTTTTTAAAGCATTCTCTTCCTACTTCATTAATTCAGTATCTTTATTAATTCTATGAAGATGTTAATAATAGTTGGGGGTTTTCTTGAAACATTTTTCCTTACTCATAGTCTGTTTCTTTCTTGTTACTTTTTTCTTCTCTTTCTCTGAGTCTTTCCTGTTAGATACTCTCTTACGTGACTAGTGATTTGCTCATATTTAAGAATAGGACACTTGAAAACTTGTATTGCACTGGGGGAAATTATGGTATGAGAATTTTTAGGCTTTCTCTCTTTGGCTGTTCAGATTCCCAGAGTAGAGCCTTCTAGTCATCTGCTAGGAGGGTAAAGACCTGGCTGCCAGTATTTTAGGAGCCATGCTGGGGAAGACTGTTGGGGGGCTTGTCTCACTTTAGTATATAATCTTTCATTTGATTTTTTTATTTGCAGTAAACTCTGACACTTTTAGTAGTGCTTTGTCGGTTCCTTCTTAGACCTACTCTTCTTTTCCCAGAGAATAAACTTTCCATCTTTACTGGGGATGAGGAGGGCAGTTAACCTGACCCATACATTAAGGGATGGGGATCTGGGAAACTGTTTCTTAAACTTCAATAGATTTTCCAGTTTTATTCCAATTTTACTACAACTTGATACAGCCATTCCTGAGCCTTTTGAGTGTCTTACAATGTGAATCAGATTGGGTCTCTGGTAACTTTGTTGTTTGAGGATTCGATGGGCTTGGGTCTTTCTGCTAAGTCAGTTCCACTTGTCCATATGTTCTCTAGCCTTCAAATTCTATTACTGTTGTCTTTTTTCTTGTTCGCTCTTTTTGTAGGTTTTTAGGTCTCTTAAAGAAGATCGGTAGTGTCCTTGTTAAGGAGGTTTTGGAGAGAACTGATCTAAGTAGCTGTGATTACCTTCTTTAATCAGGACTGCTTTGGAGCCTGTTTTTCCTTTTTTTTTTTTCTTTTCTTCAATTTTTTGGGAGACTTTCTTTTTGTACATATAAATCTACCATGTTCTTTAATTAGCTGTGGAATGTGTTTCATAGTATGGATGTGCTATAGTTTAAGCAGTTTCCTGTTGATGAACTATTTAGGTTGTTTTAATTTTTTGGCTCTTACGAATGATATTGCTATGTTGGAAGAAAGTTATACTGCTTTGTGTACATGTGCTGGATTCTGTCTAGGGTGTATACCAAGAAGTAGAATTCCCAAAAGGCTATGCTATGGTACCCTCACCAGCAGACTGTGAGAATTTCAGTTTCCCACGTGCTCACTCCTGGCTAAACTATATATTTATTTTGCATAGTTGGTGGTTAAACTATTTTTGTAATTTTTAGGTTGTGTACCTCTTCTAACCTTTATTGGACGTTGTATGTCATCTGTGAAAGCCTGTTCATTTGTTGTGCCTATTTTAATAGTTGAAAGCTGTGGTTTTCAAATTCGAGTTTGTATCAGAATCACCTAAAGGGCTTATTAAAACACAGCCTGTGAGGTCTCCCCCCAGAGTTTCTGATTCAGCAGGTTTGAGGTGGGCCCTAGATTTTTCATTTCTAGTAAGTTCCCAGGGGATGACTGAAACTGTTAGACTAGAGGCCACACTTTGAGAATAGCTGGTCTATAGGAGATTTTCATGAATTCTGAATTTTAATTCTTTATTGCATATTTTGCAAATATTTTTTCATGTGGAGTTTCTCTTTAGTCAAATATATCCTTTTATAGCTATTGAAGATTGTGTTATGCCTTAGAAGTTCATTCGTCTGATAAAGTTATAAACATATTCTTTATATTCTAATAGTTTCTTAGTCTAAAGATAAATTGATCTCCACCTCTAGAATTTTACTTTTGTGTATGGTGTGAGATAAAGATCTGACTTTATTATTTTCCCAAGTGGATTGTCAATATAATTTATATAATTTATGCACAGATTTAAAATGCCATCTTTATCATAGTCCTAGACTGTTTCTGACCTCCAGTGAATTTTCTGACAAATGAACTTGCTTTTTGTTTTCACTTTTGTTTTTGTTAAAGAGGGTAAGCCAGAGAAATTTTCATTTGGTCTCCTGGATCCTCCTTTTCGTGTTGGAGTTCCATTCAATATCCCTCTGGAGTTTCAGGATGAATTTGGTCATGCTAGTCAACTAGTAACTGATATTCAGCCAGTTCTTGAAGCAAGGTAATTTGAAGGATCAATTTGTATTTGTTTTTTCATATTTGCTAAGCATTCCCTCTTTTCTTTTTTTAAACTTAAATTACTTGTGTGAAGTTTTTAACTTCTTTACTATCATTTAAAATATTTAGTGAATTTTATGATATCTGGGGGATTTATTTAGCCCCAAACTCTCCTGTGACTACAGTATCATGTATAAATTGCTTCACTGAAGTTTATCTTTTGACTGAATTTACTGTTGAAGTTGTTTCGGTGTTTAGTTCTTAACTCTATTTCCTTTTGCAAGTAGAATACGATATTTCCTGGCAATTCTGTTTGTAATACCACTATTTATTTTGTTATTGTTGCTATTTACTTAGACATTATGGCCATTAGAACTTAGTGGTATTACCTACTAATAGGTTTTTAACCTGCCAATGCAATTAATTTTGATGTTTTAAAAACCATAGCAATGAAGTTTATGCCTTCCCTGGAAATTTGGGTCCTTCCTTAGAATTTGCCCTTACTTTGATAGCCCTTACAAGCCCTTGCATTAAGAAATAGCTCTGAGAAACTTAACATGTGTCCATTGATGTTATTGAGGATGTTCATTATTTAATCACCTCTTTTTGAGGTGGCTAGGAAGAAATTCCTTATCAGTCTGAAGAGCATGAGTTGTTTCTTCTTCTGAACATTAATTTGTATAAATGCTACATATTTCTTTTTTTGCATTGGCTGCCAAATTTGTCTTTTTATGCATACTTTTTATATATATCTTCTTCTGTTGTCTCTATGTATGTTTTCCCCATTGTGGTAAAATTGTTTACTTTCAATCTTTTGAGCAGGTGTTATATTCCAGGTAGCTGGCGTTATGGAAATGAATAAGGAAATTTGCTTTCTAGAAGTTGACAGACGAGTGAGATAGTGTTGTGTCAAGGTTATACCATAGTTAAGTTCTTGAAAAGTAATACGTGGTTATGAAAAATATTCAAAATTAATTTTTTATATTTCTGTGTTCAAGTTGCAAAAAATCATTCTTTTTTGACATATTGCATTAATTTGAATATTAAACAGCAATGGAAGAGTTGAATACTTAAACATACTTGTTTAAATAATAAAACACTAAAAATATGCAGTCTAGACACAAATGGAAAATATTAGTGCATTATTCTACACCTACTATCTGTTACAGCTTCCATCTTCCCCTTGATAGAATATTCTTACATACGAAGTCTCATATATACATAGTGATATTTAAGATTTTGGACTTTCAAAAAAAATTTGGTAGCATGTTCACATGAATTTATCTTCAGTTAAGTAGGAACATTGAATGGGTGGATTTCTTTGCTATTTTTGTTTTTCTCAGTGTTATTTAAATTTAAATAATTTATTCATGCATATGGCTTAAAGAATCAAATAGATTGATAAGCTTATCATAAAACAGAGGGTCCCTCCCCTCCCTACTCCACCACAATCCACTTCTCAGAGAACCTCTTTCAACTTTCTTGATTCTTTTGGTGACTACTGCCATATGTCTAAGTAACTTTTATTTTGCTACTTCCAGATTTTTCAGTTTTAGGCATTACCTTTTGACTTATGGTCATGGAAGATGAGGACATACTCTCTTGTTGCCACCTTCATTACAAATAGGTATCTTTCCAGTTCCTCATTCTTCTGTAAAGTTCTGTTCTCGCTTGATCAGTATTTAGTCCTCACTTTGTTACAATTATGCAAATTGTACTTACTTTATTGTTATACAACTTTATTGTTACTATACTTTTTTTCTTTGCTAAATTTATTACAAGTTAAACCCTGAAGTCCCTGCCAATTGTCTAGTCTCTTGTAAAGATGCTTAGGTGATAATCTATCAGTTTCATATTCTTGGAGATATCTCTCTTTGAGCTCGTGATGTGCTTCTGTCTGGACTGATTGTTTTTATGCTTTTCATAGTTGTCATTTTGTGATCTTCCTCCACCTTCTTGCTGGGGATTGTCTTTGTCTTTCTTCTGTGTTAGATGTAGGGGAAATAGGATTAAACACAAAACATTCTCTCCATAAAAACTTTTCTCTTCATAATGGTAGAAGTGAAAGAAAATAGCTTTATTATACAGTCAGCTTAAGAGATTTGCAAAGACAGAAGGAATGTTGCTGTTTTATATAGCTTAGTGGATACAAACCATTACATCCCATGCTTTCGAGATAAAATCCTTAAATTTATGGGATCTTTATGATTAGAGGCTCCAATTTGAAGTCAGCCAACAACAGAGTTTAGTCTCATACTCTCCCAGGAAATTGGGAGGTAGGGCATTATCTTTTTAAATTACATTTCAAAGAGATGGTTCTTGGTCCTTGAGGAAACATTCCAGACTTGTGAGACAGTTAAAGAGGCTTATTTTATTTAGCATTTGACCTTTCATGGATCTCTAGTCATTTTTTAAAATCCCATGTCCCTTTCATTTTGCTGAAGTACATCCTTCAGGAGAGTAAGTGTGAGGTGAAATTTTTGCTGTGAACTATCTTTATTCTACCCTGATACTTGATTGATTGAATTATAAGACAGAAACTATTTTCCATCAGAAAGCATTGCTTCATTATTTTCCTTCTAGCTTCCAGGGTTGCTGATTAGTTTAAGCTTATTTTGATTTTTTAAAAAAATATATTTCCTATTCTCTTAACTTATATACTTTTCATTCTCAAAGGTGTGAAATTTCACGTCTTTGTATAAATTTCTTCTCCTTATTTGAAATACTTCGTTCTGCACCTTCTGTCATCATGGTTTTCTCTTTCTGGGATCCTTGTTTACTGGGTATTGGACCTTCTGGACTGGATCTCTGATTTTTGTAATGTTTCTCTATTTTTCTTAATCTTTTTTTTTGTTGTTTCTACTTTACTTTCTGATATATTTTTCTCAACCTTATCTTTGATTTTTTTTTCCTTTCTGCTATCGTATTTTTAATTTCCATGATTTGTCCTGATTCTCTGAATGTTCTTTTGTAGATTCTGTTTTATGAATATAATATCTTTTTGTACTGATAAAGTAAATGGTAGTTTGGGTTTGTTTTTTTTTTAATCTTTCTTTTACCTATACAGATACTCTCTGTTGTCTCCAACTTAGTTGCTTTTTCTTGTTTATTCTCGGTTTCTTCATATGTCTTGTTATTGATCATCTGCACATAAATGAGTAGAGAACTTAAATGCAGATGGGAAACTCTAAGAATGTGTGAGCTCAACTGTAGGATGTCTGTCTGGAGCATTTTGGTGGGGGAAAATCCTGTTGTCAGTATCTTTAGGTCTTGGGCTGGGCAGTTTCCTCAAAGAAGGATCTTGCAGTCTTTTGCCTGGAGAGGTGAGTAGTTTAGTTCCTAAACCAGTCAAGGAGCAAGGCTGCCATGGGAGTAGGGGAGGAGAGATCTCAGTGTCCATATGCGTTCATTCAGGATTTCCTCTTCTATTCTTTTTAGTATTTTACCTTGTTTCTCAGCTTGTCTGCTGTCCCTGGTTCAGAGATCTTCTGATTTGACATTTTCAGAGGATAATCTTCTAGTCATCTGCCAGAGATGGAGAAGAGAGGTCTGGGATCTAAACTTTCATCAATCCTTTTTTTTTTTTTTAAAGCTTTCCCTTTTGCCCCCACTTCTCGAGGTTTCTGGTACCACCAGTTCCTGAGCAGTACCTGGGGATTCTGTGGTATAAATTGATTTCTAGTCTTTCTATTGCTATTTTAGGATTCAGCTTTCTTGGGACTGCTAAGTCATTTGTCACTGGTCTATCCTGCTTTCTAATAGATAAGTTTTGATCTCCTGTCTCTTTTTCCTTTCTACCCTTTCTTTATGTTTGCCTTTAATAACAAATAAAAGAAATCTCTTTATTGTCATATTAGTGGAGTTTTAAGTAACAGTGAAAGTAGATGTGTGTGTTTAATATGCCGTCTTTCCCAGGGAGTCTGTTTTTTATCTTGTGTATCCCTTTACATCTTTTTTCAAATGAGCTTTACAGTTTGTTTGGAAAATACCTGTAAACATTTAAATTCCATTCTTCAGAAAAATCAGGCCTTTTCTCCATAATGGTGTATTTTTTACTTTTTTTCCCTTTATTTACCTTTGACAGAGTAAAAGGTTACCACTGTAAAGACCTGCACTTGGTTAAAGCTGATTTAGGAATTATATTGCTCATGGCAATAGATTAGGAAATCTCAGTATATATTCTAACCAGTTTATGTCATTCATTACAAGGCTATCTTTGATTATTTAGACTTTATCTAAGTTTAGTAATGGGTGCCAAAAATTCTCTAAAATTCCACTGGTAAAAGATTTGAAGGAATCTGTGGCTAAGGCAGAGGACATCGTTAAAAGATGTCCTGGCCTATTTTGGTATTTCCTTTTCTTAGGCCTGTATACCTGGTCTAGCACTGGATTATGGACTGCCTTGTATCTTTACTAATTCAATAAATGTAGTTGTATTTTTATAGTATACCTATTCTACCATTTTCTGTGGTTAGCCCATTGATATCACTTATCAATACTTACTGGATCAGTTTTCTTTGTAAAAGAAATTCATGAGAATTTGCTTCTGTTTAGTTATTTCTTCCTATTTTAAAAAACATTTTATTAGAAAAATGAATTAAACATGCCAACGGCACATAGGAAAGCAAAACACATCTGCAGCTTGTTTGTAGGTTGAGAGGAAATTAAAAAAATAACTTATTTTTTCCAGTGGTTTATCTTTACATTATGAAGAAATAACCAAAGGACCAAATTGTGTAATCCGAGGTGTTACAGCCAGGGGCCCGGTAAACTCTTGTCAAGGCAAGGTAAGCATTATATATACATTTTATAAAACCTGCTGTGTATTTATTGTATGGTAAATATGAAATTGGAAATTTAAAATGGAATGACCTATTTTTATAAACAAGATGACAGTAATTGGGTTCTTAGGAATTAATCAGCATCTTGTCACCTTACCTGTTATATATGTAAGAAGAATTCACATGTTCACTACTGTTGTTGCTTAAACATTTATGAGTTAAGTATTTTCCAGTGGTCTTCATCATCCCTATTTCTGCTTTGTGACATTCAAAGACGTTATATTAACAGTTACCTAAGACTACACTGTTTTCTTTTTTCTATTACTTTTTTTATCCATTTTTGAATGTTTTTCTTAGAACGAAAATGACAATTAGAAATTTGAGAAACTAGCTCACATCTTTAAACATATTGCTTCAGTATTTAGATAAAAGGAAGTGTTTGGTGAGGAATACAATTAGGAACGGTAAAGATACAAACTTGTAACAAGATAATTTTTCAATTAGTTCTATTAAGCAGCAAATAGATTTAAATGACTAAGAGGGTCACTATGACTAGTAACTTAAAAAATGACTCTTTTTTACTGTATAATTTCTTTGAATATATGTTCTAAAAACTTCCCTGTCAATATGATGCTTAAAATAGAGCATGTGAATTTGTTCAGGTACCGTATACTGCTTTGTATAATCAAATCAAAGATCAAGTTCTATACATCTTTCTGAATTAATATTTTTCTGGAAAAAACTTGAAATTTATGGAAAATATGACTTCAGAAATACAAACTTACTAAAAAGATTTCTAGATTTTAAAAACTTTTTTTATTTTGAAGTAACTTTAGATTTACGGAGGAATCCAAAGATAGTATAGAGAGGTTGCATATAGAAAGTTCCTCTATTAAAGTCTTACAGAACCTCATATATTTGTTTATACAAACTAAGAAGTTAACATTGTCACAATACTATTAACAAAACTATGGACTTCATTCGGTTGTCTTCAGTTAATGTTATTTTTCTTTTCTTTCTCTCTCTCTTTTTTTTTTTTTTTTTTTTTGAGACTGGGTCTCATTGTCTTGCCCTGGGTATAGTGCAGTGATGTCCTCATAGCTCACTGCAGCCTCAAAATCCTGGGCTCAAGTGATCTTCATGCCTCAGCCTCCCAAGTAGCTGGGACTTGTATAGGTGTGCACCACCACGCCCAGCTAATTTTTTCTTATTTTTGGTAGAGATGGGGTCTCGCTCTTACTCAGACTGGTCTCAAACTTCTAACCTCAGGCAATTCTCCTGCCTCAGGCTCCCAAAGTGCTAGGATTACAGGCATCAGCCATCATGCCTGGCCTAATGTTATTTTTCTATTCCAGGATCCAATCCTGAATACCACATTGCATTTAGAAATTTTGAGACTTTTGTTCTTTGCACTTTACTATTTCACATTTTTTATGATACCCATCTTGATTCTGATAATAATTCAGAAGTTATACATTTTGAGTTTAAAGAGATTATCATCTAGAAGGAAGCAGTATTGGTTAATTTTTTCCTCTGAATTTGTTACATACATAGATTAGATAATTTTAATAAATATAAAATTGGTGAGTAGATTTTTATTATGGTGTGAAAATGAAAAGCAAAAAATAAATCAGAATTGAGGCTAAACTACTTAAGTGTGTATTTAGGACTTGGGTTTAATTTTTACAATTTTTTTCAACAGAATTATAACCTGAAGGTTATTCTACCGGGTTTAAAAGAAGACTCTCAGATTTTGAAAATTAGATTACTACCTGGTAATATTATTTTAAGAAATATTCCTAATTACCTTTTAAATAATATTCTTATAAATAATGATACTTATAAAGTTGGCGTTTTTTCAGGGATTGGTAATGATACAAGTCTTAAATACATTTGAATGTCAAACATAGCACTGACAGAAATGAATAGTTTTTAAAAAGGAAATTTTAGGATGATGTCAATGGATCTTGAGAGAAAAATTCGAATATTGGAAATGTATTAGGGAACTATTTCTAGGGAAATATATATTAGGTTTATATTATTAACAGAACTTGGCCCATCCTTTACCTTTTATTGATATAACTATTTCATATTTTAAGAAGAAAAGCTTCTAATGTCATTTTTACTAAGTTAATTTGATAATGACTTAACTTGAAAAAATGAGGTTGCAGTAAAGTTACACAGGATAGAAAATGCTGGCTAATTTGGGGGGCAGTCTGTTAAAGAGGTTCAAAGAGTACATCGTGGAGTTGGCCCTTCTGGTTTTGAATCTAGGTTAACTTGTTCTATCCCTCCATTTCCTCATGTGTAAAATGAGATAATATCCACTCTCACATGGTTGTCGTAAGGATTAAGTGAGTTAATACAGGCAGTCCTCTCTTTGCATGGTTCTGGAGTACTGAATGGAGGACACAGTCCCAATATTAATACTGTACAAAGTGAGAACTGTCAGTATCTGTAAAGCATTTAAACCAGTGCTTAGCATGTAAGCTTTAGCTCTGATATCAACGATATCACGATGATATCTTTGTCCATATGTGACCTTTTATACTGGTTTTAAGCAAAAAGAAACATATTAGGTATTTACTTTTATAAATTCAAGCTGTTTGAGGTTTCCCTCAAGCATGAGTTGATAAGGAATTAAAAATTGGCACAACTGTGGAAGTATAAGAAAAAAGTCATTACATATTAATAAACATGTATACATTTATTTCAGAGTTTAGCTAAAAAGTATGGATTTGGGTAGTAAAATTCTTAGTAACTAGATCTGACATTTTTGGGGATTTTAGGGCAAAATGGTAAAGTAGGAGGTAGCATGGCATAGTGATAAAAGTTAAGGGGTTTCAAATTACAAACCAGGATTTAAACCCAAGTCTGCCACTTACTAGCCTTGTGACCTGGACAAAATATTTAATCTCTCTGCTCACAGTTTCCTCACCTATAAAATAGGGATAATTAATAGTGCCTTCTTTATTAAGATTATCGTGAGGTTTATATGAGAATAGGCCTTAATTAAAACTTAGCACAGTGTCTGGCATATAGTAAATAATATCAGCTAGTATTATTACAAAATAAAATGTGTTTCCAGTAACTGTCTCTGTATGTGTCTGTTACCAGTATTTAGCATAAATTGAACTTTAAAACATTTTTTTATAAAACAAATCAGATTGGCTTACTGCAGAAGTATAAACCCTGTTTTATTACTCTTAGAGGGAACTTGTGGTGTAACTTGCTTAGACATCAAAGGTAGTGCACGATCTAAAAAGTAAATGACCTGCTTATGTTATTACAAGAATTGATCCTTTGAATACCTACAACAGGCATATAGTTACTTGTGGTGGAGCAATCAGTCATTGTATAAAGTTAAAGTTATTAAATAAGGTAGTTTAATAAACTGTCAGTTTTCTTCTTGAATACTTTTTTCCCAGGATCTTTTTAAGATTTTACTTGTTTAGGTGATTTCTTGCATGAGTTATCATTGTGATAGCTTATGGCATAAAACTAAGCTTAGACACCAGGTATTTTATACAGTTGAGACAGCTCTCATCTTACAAAGAATCTGTGCATTTTGGGATAGGACCGATTAAACATGGACATTGCTTATTTTTTTCTTAGCATTATTTATAAAATATTAAATCTTTAAATTTTAAAGTTGTTTCTTTTGATATTTTCATACTTCAGTCTTTGAAACCTGTATGTGTATTTCCTTATGTAATTTCCTGATAGGTCACCCTCATCGATTGAAAGTGAAACCTGATTCTGAAATTTTAGTTATAGAAAATGGAACAGCTTTCCCATTTCAGGTAGAAGTATTAGATGAATCAGACAACATAACAGCACAACCAAAATTGATTGTTCATTGTAAGGTAAGCTTATTGAAAGACAAGAATATCTACATTTTGAGTCCCATCATAGTAGATGGCAATGACTGTATGTTTTAGCTGCTTTATACTAAACCTTACCTAGTATTTAGGTCTTTAATTATTATCCCATGGAGGAATTTATGGAATCTCTCATTGCCAGTGATTTTTCACCATCCCTAAGCCAATATAGATGCCAGCTATGCCCAATTACATAAAGAAATTTATGGATGAAAGTTTCCTTCCCTCTCTTCCCTTGCCTACATCCCCCTCATTTCAGATAAGTATTTTATTTATGAATAGAATGATGGAAATGTCTTTCAGGATTGGGAATGGATGGTTAAATGAACGTGAGTAAAAGACCATAAAAAGAAAAGGAAAGCCCAGTTAAATAAAGTAAAAAATAAAAGAATAATGATTAAAGAAGTTGGTTTTCCTTTTAAAACAGATAAATTTTACCTAGCATTGCAGAAAATTGTTTTTTTACAGAAATTTTCTAGAATTTCAGTGAGTTCTATTTAGAATTTTCCAGAATTTTAGAATTATAGCCTGAAATAGTAGCTGTAGTGAGTTATTTGAAAATTTGAACAGTTGTTGAATAATCAATTATATTTTATTTGAGTCTTATTTCGCATCCTTCAAAAAGTTTTCAGGTGCTCCAGACCTTCCAGTCTATGTTGTGGATTGCAGTAGTTCTGGAACCAGTATTTTAACAGGATCTGCAATTCAAGTTCAAAATATTAAAAAAGACCAGACGCTTAAAGCAAGAATTGAAATACTTGTAAGTTATTGTTACTCACTAATATCATATTGAGTCTTCATACAAATAGCGTTTAACAGCTTTATAGTATTCTATGCAAAGTTGTTTAACTTTTAAAAACGAGGTATTTGTGGTTCTTTTAGCCAAAGAGAAGAAGAGGCAATATGAAATGGTATAATGACTGGTTTAATGTTTTCTACCAAATATTAGTAATTGTCTTGATCAAACCTTTTACAGTATCTGTAGGTATTATTGATTTATATTTTCCAAAAATTATTTTTTTCTTATGTTAAAATGCATCATTTTATTTTTGTTCTTTTGTTTTTTATTATTCACATTTGTTTCTTAGAAAGTTTGGTAAATATCCCTACTTAAACCACCACTGAAGGACATATAAACCTTTAATTTGTGTGTTTAATTTTTTATGAATACATAGTTTTTTATTAGAATTTTTGCAAATAGGAATTTCCTTATAATTCGCTAGTAGTATACTTTTTATTGGAGATGCATCTTGGCTGATGGTGAAACCAACATGGAAGAAGGTGCTATAAGTAGTCACTCTCCTCAGGTTGCTGAATGGGATAACAGATTCTTAAGTAAACTTGTATGTGATTTCTTAAGAATTGGTACAGTAAGTGATAGATAACCTAATTGCTTGGTTAACTCATATTTTCGTGCTGATTATAGATCAATTATTAATATATCCTCAGCCTCAAAAGGGTAAAAGATTTCTTTTATTGATTTAATTAGAATAAGATGATTCTTGGCTTTATTCCAGTTATTTTCAGACTGGTTATTTTTGATACCCTTAAAGTATTTATTATGCATTTCCTTTATGCAATAATGTGGGCAACATATTTTTGAACATACTGTCTTGCAAAAGATCAGGACTTGGAATTAGGGAGGAATCTGGACTTGGAGGCAAGAGCAACAAGCATAAGGATTTATGTAAATACTACAGAGCAGCAACAGGCATAAGACCAAGAATCCAAGTCAGTTAAATATCATGGTATATCCTGTAATATTTAATTATAAAATGTTATCCAAAGGTAGCAACTCTTGAGTTTAAGGAGTCAAGCAGATAAGATATACTTGTAATAGAGGATGGGTTATTTCCCTGATATTCTGTGAAGTAGGAATTTTGAATAAATCATCAGTCACTTGTATTGGTAAGAATGGCTGCAACTGGGTGAGAAAGGAGACATGAGTTAAGGAAGATTGTAAAGGTATTTCCTGGTTAAACTTATTTTAAATTTAGGGTATGCTGTGGAATGCACTATAGGTAGATTGTGAAATAATGATGTAATGTTTTAATTTTGTGTGCCTAAAATCAGTTTACATAGCATAATCCAGCTCTTCTTCACTGATCTGTGGAATAGTGGTATGCCAATAATAAATTATGAATATGCCAAAATATAGATCAGGGCATCTAGAGCCCTTCTCTGGCTGTGAACTACCTTGTCCACTTACCTCAACGTGTTCTGAATTGAAAAAACACTGAAAGCCTCAGTGTAACCTATTATCACTAAATAATGTATTTTGTAGCAGCTGTTCTTATGTCTTTATTCTTAATGAATGCTAGTCACGAAATATGTGACTTGGATGGATTAAAATAAGTTTTCAATACTTTTAAATAAATTCAGAAATAAGGAGAAGGGAATCGTTTTAGTCTAAATAATACTTGTTTTTGGTTTTAAGAATGTGGCCACTGTCATTTATAACCTGTTGGTATAAAATATGGAATTATCAATAGTACAGTGCCCTCTTAATGACAAAACCTGTGAATATAAAAAGCTCTTCCATTATATTGAAACTGAATTCTTCAACAGTATAAAGGATTCATCATGAAAGTAAAAAAAGAAAAAAGAAAGTTTCAGTACAGATGCCACTCGGTATTTATCCGTGTTTTCCTCTCTTCCCAGAGTTTTAAAGATGTGCCACCTGTGGAGAAGACTATTAAGTTGCTTCCCAGTAGCCATGTTGCAAGACTGCAGATATTCAGCTTGGAAGGACAAAAGGCAATCCAGATCAAACATCAGGATGAGGTTAATTGGATAGCAGGCGACATTATGCGTAATCTCATTTTTCAAATGTATGATGAGGGAGAAAGAGAAATCAATATAACATCATCTTTAGCAGAAAAAATTAAAGTAAGTATCTCAGATTGATTATTTGTTAAGTACTTTTTTTCATTTTATGTATGGAAGACTCTGAACAGGAAGTTTTATGGGTAGCCTTTAAGATGCAGCTTATCACAGAAAAGTCGTACTATTATTTCAAACTCTGGGCTGAATAAGCATTTTTTGGTAGACTAGATTAAAATATGTATGATTCATCTGTAACAAAATTGTACTTAGAAAAATGATTCTAACATTAAAACAAAATTTCCAGTTTTTTGACATTTTGTTTAGTTGTACGCTTCCTGACCAGTTATATTTCTGCAATCATAATCAAGATTACTGCCTTACCAAACAATAAATTTATATTTATTCCGAAGGCACTAAACAAAAGATCTATTAAAGGCGAAGGTGGACAATCTATGCTTGCTTCTTTCAAAGTGCAGTCGTTTCTTTGATAACGAGACACATGCATTCCTAAAAATCACTGTGCTGTGCAAAATTGTGCGATAAAAATCACAGGGCTTATGGGGAAATGGGAATTAGAGGCATAGCATTCAACTTCATCAGTATCCCATTAAGAAAAAAGGTAGGATCCTACTAAAACAATGGCAAAAGCAGTAATAGTAATGCATGTTAAATGGTAAGAAGTACATAAATACCATACTTAATATGATAGTATACCTTGCTTGTGGAAGTTGCAGGAAGGGTTGCAGCTTGTGGGTTTCTGTGAAGTGGTGGAAGGAGGGTGATCTGAAATTGGACAGAAAGTTCTAATGCTAGATGTGGATAAGTGTGCCTCATAACACATAGTCAACTGAAGTGACTGGTAGGTGTTTGAGGTTCATTGTTTTGTGTATTCCCACATGGTTTGGTTCAGTTGGGTACAGTGTTTGTTAGGGTGTGAATTCATATGCGGGTGGAGAAAGATTCCTCAACACAACAATTAGAATAGTTTAAAGAAAGAAAGTTTATTTTACTTCTGAAAGGGTGAGAAGGGCACATAAAGAAAGAGAATTATTGGGCGCAGGGATAAGGGATTTGGGGTTTTTATTAGGGGTGCAAAGAATAAGAAAGGGCTGCCAACTGATAGCACAAATGGCTGTAAAGCCGCTGTGTCTGCTTTTTACTATTTTTTTCCTTCTCTGTGAGGCCTGTTTATCAGGGCCCTTGAAATGTGGTTCTGGCAAGAGCTGGAATGGGGAGCTCACACCCCTGCTGTCTGCCTAGGGCTCTTCAAGGCTGTGAAAAGGAACACTTAGAGATACCTGCAGGTGGTTAATCTTAAAAGACAGAGTTGAGTCCCAGTGTTTAATCAAACAAAAGGGCAGTTGTGCTTTGAGTTTATTCCTCTTACTTTGTGTTTGATACTTTCTCTTTCTCTGTTAGCTAGTTTATTAACAAGACTATCCTTTCAGTGTTCCGTGTTCATCTCGTTTTTTCATGGATGAAATTGTGCTTAAGCAAACGAAATTTACTTTATGCTTAAATTGTTTGCTAATACGTTAATTGCATTGGTAAATATTTGTATTTTCAAAGCAAGCATTATGGCAGAACTGACTGTACTTTTTCCCTTAATGTCTGTAGAAATAAAACTCCTTAAATCTTTAGTGTGAGAAAACAATTTTCTAACTGGGTTTTTGAGGCAATTAGAGATAAACATCCCCCCATGTTAGGAGAGCCAACATTGTGTAAGGGGTCCCACTTAACTAAATTTTTGGAAAGTTGCCATTGTGGAGACATTACTCTTTCACACTGGTATACCCTACCCATCTTGAATGTCCAGGTATAGGATCTGATATTTTAAAAGGATAGTTTAGCAGCAGTTCAACTGACCTTATTTTAAGAATCTTATTTGGAACAGTTGCTCCAGGCAGTTTATTTTTTTTCCCTCCATAATGAGGGAAGGGAGGATTGAGAGAGAAATAATCCTGATCCTGTTTAGAAGGGAGACAAGCCATTTTTATCAGTATCAGCAGATTCAAAGGTGAGTAGATTAAACAAAAGTGGTGCCAGAGACCTGACTTCTGTACTCTTCCTTGCTTTCTTACAATAATGCTTCCACTTCCTGGTTTCTTATCAAGGTTTAGAAAAAACGTTGAATGGGGAACCTCTCCCTGTAGGTAGTACCCTCTCTTTCCTATTTTCTAAGCTCGTGGCCTGTATTTTGCCTCAAATATAGTAGTTATGTATTTCTTGGGTACCAAAGATTTTAAAACATTCACCTCTTCATTGACAGCAAAGGATAGTGAATACTGCTCCTTTTTTAAGTTAAATGTACAGCCTTTGCAGCTGTTTTATCATGTTCCCCAGATAGAGGGAAGTCAGCTTGACCTGAGCTCAGACTTCATTGAAGACATAGCATAGCTTAGGCAAGGGAAGAAAGCCTTTCTCATTTTTTTATAACTCCTGCTTGCTTCTTAACCTCCATTATTAGAAAAAAAGTACAATAAAGAAGAACCGAGAATAAAGATGGTTTAAAAAGGTAACTAAAAATGTTAGAGCAGCATGACTAGGAAACTATAATCAGACTATCAATGATTTTAAAATCACAACTATAGAAGGCTAAAAGCAGAAAGTCAAGCTAAAAATTCTTAAATAGAAAGAATTGGAAGTTAAAAGTATGACAGAGTAGGGTAATCAACTTGGAAAAGTATGAATTAAAGAACAAATTAAAATAGGAGATGAAAGGGATGTAAAATTAAGATAGGCCTAAAAGTACCCAAGAAGGGGTTAAAATCAAAAGGTGGCTAGAAGAGTGGAAGTTATATCAGTGAATGTAACCTTTTTTCACCTTGCTGAATAAGAGTCTACCTAGATCTCATTCAAAAACCTCCATAAATAAGATTCTTTTAGAAAAACAACTAAATACTGCTTTTCAGAATTGATCACGTGATATGATCTATGTGTTATTTTTAGACTTTAATGAGCACAGTGATTATTTTGTGGCAAAGTTCTAACAAAATTACTTAAGAATTTTTATTTTATTGCACTGAGAGATAATGGCAACATTAACAGCAAAGACAAAGAGGATACTTTTCTTTCATAGTAATATATGAAGCACTGTCATTTCTGATCATAAGAGGGCTTTCTTTTTTCTTGGGAGTGAGGAGGATGTGGTATAATTTAGCTTTAACAGCCTTCAGTAAGAGATGTGGCAATAACCTTGAGGATATTAGATAGACTAAGCTTTGTATTATTTGTAAATGTATAATTTTCTCCTAGGTTAACTGGACTCCCGAGATTAACAAAGAACACTTGGTACAGGGTCTACTTCCTGATGTACAGGTACCAACATCTATAAAAGATATGCGCTATTGCCAGGTTTCATTCCAAGATGATCATGTGTCTTTGGAAAGTGCATTTACAGTAAGGTTTGTGGACTTACTATGTTTTGAGGTATTTTAAATTTTAGCATGCAGTAACAAAAATATTTCAGTACAGGTATAAAAGTTGTTATTAATGTAGAAAATATCACAATTTCCATGAAATATATAGATTGTCTTTGGAATAAAGCTTCATTGAAGATAGTGATTAATTCTTATCACTATAACCCTATACCGAATTGGCCCTTTAGTAGCTGGAAGAACTAGAACCTTCATTAAAGGAAAGTTCTTCTACTGCAAGCAACAACTAAAACATCAGCAAAATGACAAAGACATGAAAAATACAAAAGATACAGTATAATCAGTCAATGCAGTTTAGAAGGAAAAATTCTTTCATTGGTTAGTGAGGATTTTCAAAGTTGAGAGTCCAACCAAAGTTAATATGTAGAACTCATAGAAAAGGGAAGGACTTATATAAATGCATAAAAAAACTATCTTCTACCCTGGCCTGTCAATTCCTTGGACACCTCTTTTCTAGTAACCTCTTGCCCTTTAATTCCTCTACCCATTTCCATACAATTCCTAACACTTAGAATAGTTCTGTGTTTGAGATTAAATTTTGCAATATCCTGCCTTGTGACCATAATCCGATCGCTCTGTGAGTTATTCTTACTGACCCATCTGTTTCTTTCAGTGTTCTCTTGTCATAATTTCCTTTTAGTACAGTATAGATATTATAATTTAACATCTCTATAAGTTTTTTGTCCATATTCTCTAATATCTTAAACTGTCTTTTCCCTATTTCCTTTTGAATTAATAACCATGTTTTATAAATTGAGGTATTTGGAGAGGTTTTACTGTATTTGAGTTTTAGAATGTAAACATTATATATATGTTACTCTTTAGTGTATTGGAACTATTTTAAATTTTTCCTACAATTAATGGTGTAACTAAAATCTTTTAACTGGTTAACCAATTTCAGACCTCTTCCTGATGAACCTAAACATTTAAAATGTGAGTTAAAAGGAGGAAAAACAGTACAGATGGGCCAAGAGCTGCAAGGAGAAATAGGTAAGTATGGCCTGCTTTCTTTCTTTAAATCACTTTTATGATGTTTCCTTACATTGAGGTTTTAGCATATATAATCTGAAAGGAAAGCTTTGGGTGTATATAGTATTACTGGTTTAAAATCCATTGTTTGATAAGATTGAAGTATTTTGACTGTCTTTGCCTAGGCTGACATACCTTTGAAATCAGTTTGGCAAAAATATTTTGTTGAAAAGATCTTTCCTTTTGTTAGAATCTGTAATAGTAATTCATGTTAAAAGCATAAATTAAACCAGGTCTGATGGTGTGTGCCTATAGTTACTTGGGAAGCTGAGGTGGGAGGATTGCTTAAGCTTAGGAGTTCAAGGCTAATTTAGCGAGAACATGTCTCTCAAAAGCAATTAAAAAAACAAAAGTGTAAAATAAATGAATTCCTGTGTAATTTTTCTTATATCTAGAAAATTACACAATATTAAAATACTACCTTTAATAAAATCTGATAAACATAGCATCATGTTTAAATGTGCTTATGTAGATTCTTGATATTGTTTGCAGTGAGTATAAAAGAAATGAGTATAATCATTTTATATTAAAAAAATTTAATAAGAGAACAAAGAGTAAATTTCTAAGCATATTTTTATTAAGTGTATTATAGATATCTCTTTCATTAAAAAGTAACACTAAAACTTTTTTTAAGTTTATATAATAAACTTATAATAAACTTTTTTTAAGTTATAATAATTACAGATCAGTATGGAAATCAGATTCAAGCATTTTCACCAAGTTCTTTATCTGCTTTGTCAATTGCTGGGGTTGGACTTGATACCTCAAATTTGAAAACTACTTTTCAGGTATGGCTACTTTCTGTGAGAGTTGGTTTAT
The DNA here is from genome assembly GCA_004363605.1 of Indri indri. Taxonomy (NCBI): domain Eukaryota; kingdom Metazoa; phylum Chordata; class Mammalia; order Primates; family Indriidae; genus Indri; species Indri indri. The sequence goes on along the minus strand of RJWJ010001367.1, from coordinate 34,834 downwards.
TCTGTTGTTTTATGTATAACAAAAAGTTTGGGGAAAACTAAAATAAGTAAAAGAAGTTCAATTTTAGTTTTTAAAATGAAAAGTCATAAAACGCATTTAAAAGGCTTTTCTAATGAAAAATTTCAAACACACGCAAAAATAGAATAATGTGAGTCATTCATGTGTTCTCATCATTCAACTTCAACAGTGATCATTTCTCCTTATACCATATCATTTTGAAGCAAATTCCAGACATCATACCATTTCATCCATAAATATTTTGGGATATATATATGTGTGTGTGTATATATATAATGATAGTTTTTCAGGTAGCTGTTTAAATAAAATTTCTTGGTGCTCACACCTGAATTAACATGATACTGATACAGGAAACCTTAATTGTTAAGGTTTGCAACTGTGCAGTTAATTTAGGTTAGCTTGAAAAAGAAAAACCCTGGTGGAATTCTTTCAGATAAAACAAACAAGCATGATGTACTCTGCTTGGAGAGGTCAGAGACAGCTTTAGGGAAATGGGGACATGCTGGAGCTGGGTCTTCAAGGAACCTGCCTGGCCAGAGTGGGCAAGAAAGGAGGAGATCTCATAGGTTTAAGGGAAGTTGAATTCATTTAGAGCATTGAATGCTTTTTAAAACTCTTCTTCCTTTGAGAGCCTCCTTTACACTTTTTTACTTGACAGGATAATCACAATAGTAGCTTCCATGTTACCCTTTCTAACTAGAGTTTCTGTCTCTACTAATCTGTTATGTTATTGTTTTATAATTTTTAGAAGACCGCTTTCACTGTTGAGGAACTTTTAATGATGTTTTGTTTCCTGTACAATGATAAAGTCTGTTCTTTGACTTTTTAGTCTTTCATTATCTAGCTACACCCTAATTGTAGATGAAATCAGAAAATAAATGTGTGCCCGTTGTTATGCGTGAACAATCCCTGCTTCCTATCACTCTGTGCACAGGCTCCTATCCTCTTTCACCTAATTGCTCCTAAATTGTAACCTGTCTTCCTACATCTTTAGTTTTCCTCTCTATTAGATGCTTCCCATCAGCATGTAAACATGCTGTAATGTCTCTACTCTAAAAAAAAAAAAAACCCCACCACCAAAACTTCCTTTGGTCCTGTATTCCTATCTATCTGCTGCCTTCCTCCTTTTTATAAGTAAAACTCCTTGGAAGAGCTATATGCTCTCTGTTTTTACATCTTTTTCTGTCATTCTGTAGCCAGCCACTCTGATCATGTTTTTCTGCTCTGTTCCACCTGACCAAGTCAGTGGTCAGTTTTCAGTTCTCATGCTACCCGTTAGATCTATCAGCATTTTACACTATACTACATTTAAAATCCATTGCTGACCGGGTGTGGTGGCTCATGCCTGTAATCCTAGCACTTTGGGAGACCAAGGTGGGAGAATTACTTGAGGTCAGGAGTTTGAGACCAGCCTGAGGAAGGGCAAGACCCTCTCTCTACAAAGAGATAGAAAAAAAATTAACTGGATGTGGTGGTGCTTGCCTATAGTCCCAGCTCTACTCAGTAGGCTGAGACAGGAGAATCGCTTAAGTCAGGAGTTTGAGGTTGCAGTGAGCTGTGATGATGCCACTACACTCTGGCTGGGATGACAGAGCGAGACTATGTCTCAAAAAAACAAAGAAAAATCCATTGCCCTAGTATAGCCTTGTAACACCCTGTAATATTCCACCCAGCATAATCTCACATCTTTGTCCCCCCATAGTTCATTACTCTCCAGCCAAATGGTCTTTTTTCTGCTTCTTTCATTTTGTGCAACTGATATATACTATCTTGGCTTATTTTCTGAATTTTATATTTAATTCTGTTTGTACTTACCTATAGTTTGTAAATGCGATTTCATTTTCAAGATTTGGAAATAAAACCAGAACAACTTCTAGCATGACTTAAAAAAGGAATCACCTCTTTAGTATGGCTTTTGGTTGTTTCACTATTAAATGTGGAATCCTAGGATAGACTTTACATATTTGAACTTTTAAAACATTTTACTAATGAATTTCTTTTCGATTTATTTTCTAAATATTGAAAAATTCTATGTTCATTGGGGTTTTAGGAAAGATTAATTTTGGTGATTTTTTTTTACATAAAACGTACTGCAAACTGTTGTTTCAGAGCGTAAACTTATCTCTGATTTTAAAATTTTAATGAAGCGGATTTGTACCCAGTAGAAATTTAAAATGGTTATATCATTAAGGCTCAGTGTTAAAATGCGAATACTGCACTGCTCGTGCCAGCATGAAATCAGTTATATCATTCAGTCACATTGCAAAGATTATGGGCAAGTTTCATTGATTCCCATTAATATGATATGTTAGGCTTTATTCTAGGTAACAGATAGAGCAGTGACAAATCAAAGCCCCTACCTTTGTGAGGATCATCTTGTCATGGTCATGCAATGATAAGAAATAAGTGATAAGAAGAAAGATAAAGTAGGGAAGGGGATAGTGTGCCATTAAGTGGGGTAGTCAAGAAGACCCTTCTTATTAAGGTATTATGTGCTAAAAACTGAAGAAAGGCCATTTAGATATCTGGTAAAGAATGCTGCAAACAAAGGGAAAGAACAAATGCAAAGGCTACTGAGCAGGAACATGCTTGGCTATTTGGGTAGCAAAAAGGAGATGTTTTAAGCAAGAAGGAAATTAAGAAAAGATAAGGTAATCTTTTAGGTCCCCCCCCCTTTAAAAAATTTAGTCTCTCCTCTCTCAAAAATAAAATTTATGGTGTGCCACTATTGGCATGGTGCAATTTATTTGCTGATATGTTTGCCAGAAACACATCTGTATGCCCCATGGAATAATGAGAAAACATTTTATTTCACTTTCTGAAAACTAAGTGATATCCCCATCTTTTCTCAATGTACTTTCTCCTCACTAGGAAAACACACAAAGTATAAGTGTAAGAGGCATCAGATTTATTCCAGGTCCTCCTGGAAATAAGGATCTTTGTTTTACTTGGCGTGAGTTTTCTGACTTTATTCGAGTGCAGCTAATTTCTGGACCTCCAGCTAAACTTCTCCTAATAGACTGGCCAGAACTAAAGGAGGTAAGTAACTTCATGTCTTGAGTGAAAGAATTTAATATCACATGGCTTATTACTTTCAAATTGTCAATGGATCAGAATAGGTATATTTTGTTGTTGAAGTAACAACAAACAATCTTAACTAACAATAACAAGAGAGCAAGGTACTGTGTCTTAGTACTTCATTATTTAATTCATCAGTGTGTCCTAGTTTGTTAAAAATTAGTGTAATAATTCAAATCTTAAAGCCTATGTTGTAGAAATTTTCAAACATGCATAAAAGTAAAAAGAATAGTATAATAAACCTCCATGTGCCTACCCAGTTTCAGCAGTTACTGATTTTTGCCAGTTTTGTTTGTTCTCTCACACTAACTTAAAACCTTTTTGTTAGATTTTAAAAAAGCATATCTTAGACATCAAGCCATTATACCCATAAACACTTCAGTATGCCTTCCTATTCAGATACTTAAATCTTAAATACTAATTTTGCAGATAGCTGTCAAATCCTACTTTTGTTGATTTTTTTACTTAATTGTTAGAATTCTAATTTTACTTTCTAACATTTTATTTATTTTTTAATTTACAAATAAAAATTGTACATATTTATCCTTACAACATTCTGAAATATGTATACATTGTAGAATAGCTAAATTGAGCTAATTAACATATGCATTACCTTACATATTTTTTTTGTGGTGAGAACACTTAAAAATCTACTTTTAGCAATTTTAAAGAATATAATACGGTATTAACTATAGTCATTATGAACAATAGATTTTTTGAACTTAGTCCTCCTATCTTATTGAAATGTTATATTCTTTGATAGAATTCTAATTTTTAGTGTTCAGATTCTGGCATTCAGTTATGGTATAGCAGGGCTTTAACTGTTAGTATGATAATTAATATTTTTTTATAAAGGACAATGAACTTACCTAATCATGGTAGTAGATGGAATTATTCTAGTAAAGGAACAGGTCATCTAAGAAAAGTTTACATGCTTGTGCCCTAGTTTGAGATTGCCCTTTTTGACTTGTGAGTTTTCAAAACAGATAAACTGGTTATGACAGTGTGCTTTAAAAAACAATTTTAAAAATAATAGTGTGTTGACCAAAGGGTTTCACTGAAAAGCCAGTGCATCTGTTTTTTCTGGGGACATTTATACAACAAATTAACACATTTCTTTACTCCTACTGACGGCAATAAAGGATTTGTTGGTTGACTATAATCTGGAACAATTTTTAGTATTTTTAGTAGAGACAGGGTCTTGTTCTTGCTTGGGATGGTCTCAAACTCCTGAGCCCAAGCGATCCTCCCACCTTAGCCTCCCAGAGTGCTAGGATTATAAGTGTGAGCCACTGCACCGGCCAATTGTATACTTTTGAGGTGGAAAAAATCTTGACATATTCATCTTTTTGTATGGTTTTGAGGGGATATAAAAAATAATAATATTTTAGCTTAAAAGTTTATTATAAGATTTATTTGGAGATACCATAGTAATCCAGAAACTTTAAAAATATAACATAAGCTAATTTATCAGTCTGTTAAGAGATGTGGTTATATAGAGGTAAGGCTGGAAAAGTGATCATTTAACATGTGATTTTTTTCCTAGAGTTTCCTAATTTAATTCCTGACCCACCTACCCCTCATAGAATCTGAGTGGCAGAGGAGAACTGTATAACACCTAAGCATGATAAATGGAAATAAATATATAAATATGCATGTATATTATTTTATAAATGAGGAAATAGAAATTCTGAAATATTAAATAACATACCAATATTAAAAAGTGACAGGGCAGATTTATATTCATGAACATTTGATTTTGGAAATTGTTTTTTATACTATTTCCTGGAAAACTTTATTATTATCAACTTTGCTATAAGTTATTTACTGAAAGGTATTTTTTTAAAAGTAGTTAGGAGTCCTTTAAAAAGGATATCCTTTAAAGTTAGTTAAGGTAGACAGTTACGTGATTAGGAATAAATCACCATATGTTTTCATTTGGAAACTGTCAGTACTTGTCAGAATTCAAGCTTTTTTTAATAAACTTTGGCAGATGGAATATTAGTCAGCTGTAGCTGTGTGAATGTTATGGTACACAGCATTATAACTAAACCAATCTCAAGGGGCCTTTTATTCCCCCACAACAGACAGGGTCTCTGTTGCCCAGGCTAGAGTGCAGTGGTGTGATCATAGTCCACTGCAACCTCAAATTCCTCCTGGGCTTAAGCAATCCTCAGCCTCCCGAGTAGCTAGGACTACAGGTGCTTGCCACCATGCCTGGCTAATTTTTTATTTTTTGTAGAGACGGAGTCTTGCTGTGTTGCCCAGGCTGGTCTTGAACTCCTGGCCTCAAGTGATCCTCCTGCCTTGGCCTCCCAAAGTGCTGGGATTACAGGCGTGAGCCACCATGCCTGGCCTTTTTTTTTTTTCCTTAATGTCCTGTCTATAACACAGAGTTAATTTTTCACCCCATTTCCAGCAACCTGCCATAGTTTGGTAACCACCTACCTCAGATAAGAGTAGCGGGGAGGGCGGGGGGGGGGGGAACAAAAGGAACATTCTCAGTAGAAAACTAAACTCTTTAGTTTTCTTTCATCTCCTTTTTTTTTTAACTTTTAAAATCTGACACAGAGGATTGGGGCTTTGTCAGGTTATCTTGGTTAATAATGTGTTTCCTTTGATATGCCCAGTATTAACAGGTCAGCAGGCAGATTCCTAGAATTACACAAGCTTTAAAGTTAGCTAGGGAAAAAGCAAGAACCATTTTAAAGTCAACAAGACAGTGTAGATAGGTCATCAGTGAGTAGTCCCATTTAACCAAGGGCTAGAAAAAGCTGGATTGCTCCTTAATGTATAATGGCAAAGAGCTGAAAATCAACTGAGAGAGGAGCTTCACTACAGATTGCCAGTGCTAAATCTGAGAAGCAAAGATAGGCTTCTCTTCTACTGAATAAGTCACTCTAGTACTTAAATAGCATTTACATTGTATTAGCTGTTATAAGTAATCTAAAGATGATTTAAAGTATATGCATAGGTTATATGAAAATACTGTCACTTAAACATCTGAGGATTTTAATATCCACCAGGGGTCCTGGAACCAATATCCTGTGGAAACTGAGGGAAGATTGTAATGTCAAATGCTGTTTTTTAATCAAATTATTAATCATTTCTATAATAGGATCATTTGTAACAACTTAATTGGTAAAAGTTTATTTTCATTGATGAAAACCATGTGTGAATACAACAGAGATAAATTAAGTTATTGTTTTACAAGTATACCAATAATTATATTGTTTGGCTTATATGTTTTAGTGCCTCTTAAAATATTTATATTCTTTTCAGTCCATTCCAGTGATTAATGGAAGAGATTTACAGAACCCTCTTCTTGTTCAACTTTGTGATCAATGGGATAATCCAGCACCAGTACCACATGTTAAAATAAGTCTCATAAAAGGTAGCAATTTGAAGGTAAGTTTAAACTTCCTTAAATACCTTTCACTTACTTAAAATTCTGGATTTTATTCTCATGATTATATCTTTAGTTGTCACATTTCTGCTTTTTTAAATATAGTTTTATATAACCTTCATTACTGCTTAGTATAAATCAACCTAAAGATTTTTAAAAATTATTTTGAGAAAGTAAAGTTCATATCTTACAAACAGTGCATCAAGGGGCCAACATTATGTAGTTATGGCTACTCAAGTGTTTATTATACAGTACCAGTAATATTTACATTTCAGATTAGGGTGAATAGATAATTAACACTGACAAAGTGAATGAAGACAGATAGCACAATGACCAATAGTGTGGGTTAAGGAATAGGTGTTATTGGGGAAACATACATGCTGAGGCAGACATTGCAGGTACCTTCCTGTCCTTATCTTATGGAGAGCTACCAGAGCTGGGCAGAGCTGCTAAAGCTATACAGGTGTTGTATTCTAGGGTGAAGCCCCTCTCTTCTGTTGTTCTTTTTGTGGGGCAGGAATGAAGAGGGCATTGTAAAGTTTGGGGACAAATGTAGGATTGGCTACCAGAAAGTTCAAGATTAGGTATCACCTGTTTCCATGAGTATTGAGAAGCTGCTCAGAATCTAGTGCCTGGTGCAAAGTTGGAGACCCTCAAAAGAAGAAAAGCTGCGAGTCCTTGCAAAGTTGTATTTTTACACAATCCCTTCTGTTGGCTTAAGGGAATTTATTGGTCCCAGCCCGGTTGTTGCTACGCAGCACAGAGAGAGTTCCTGGGGTTATATTCAGACAGTCTTGAGTATATCCCTCCACAAATATTTTACAAATGTAATGGTAGAAAGAATTGATACTATATAAAGATGGCAGTTCTCTTTAATTAGTTCAGTCAGAATCCCAGTAGGGATTTCACAGAACCTGAAAAGTTGATCTTAAAAGTCATACAAAAAGGCCGGGCGCTGTGGCTCATGCCTGTAATCCTAGCACTCTGGGAGGCCGAGACGGGCGGATCATTCTGAGCTCAGGAGTTCGAGACCAGCCTGAGCAAGAGCAAGACCCCGTCTCTACCAAAAATAGAAAAATTAATTGGACAGCTAAAAATATATATAGAAAAAATTAGCCAGGTATGGTGGTGCATGTCTGTAGTCCCAGCTACTCGGGAGGCTGAGGCAGTAGGATTGCTCGAGCCCAGGAGTTTGAGGTTGCTATGAGCTAGGCTGACGCCAGGGCACTCGCCCCAGGCAAGAGAGTGAGACTCTGTCTCAAAAAAAAAAAAAAAAAAAAAAAAAAAAGTCATACAAAAGATTAAAGTGCTAGGGATGGCTTGTGATACATAGTAAAGTAATCAGAGTCAGGGTTCTTAAGACTCCTAAACAAGATTATGATATTGCTCCTATACGATCTGAAGTATAAGACTTCTCTGGCTTAGCAACAAGGATTTGGTAGCCAGATGAGAGAAATATTTTGAGAATGATCAGAGACAATGGGATAGGTATAAATAGGACTTTATCCTGTCATTTCAGTTATTCCTCATTTTTCCTTCTCCAGCTGTCATTTCTGCCTGCATGTACTGTTACTACCTACTCTTTAGATTCTATTAAGCAGAGATGGATGTTAGGGTTTAGGAGAGAGTCTGATTTGCTGCTATTATGGTCTACAAATTTACTTTTGTTCTAAATGATTGCTTCCAGGAGAGTTAGGTAGTGATTATTTTTAGCCCCAGAATAAGGATATGATTCTAGTTTCTAGAGAAGCATCTGTAAAAGGTGGAGAGACTCTTCTAACCAATTATTAAGAAGTGTGGCCACTTAATCACTTGAAAGTGAAAGCCTTGGTTGTCACTGTAAACGTAGTATTGCAGCAAAAATTTGAGAGGCATATCCCAGTAAAGATTCAAGGGAAAGATGAAATAAGAATGGAGATAGTGTTATGATCCCTTGACTTGAGTATATGCGCATACAGTATATATTTATTTTTCTAGTGCCATCCCCCACACCTGCCCCAGCTTTAGAATACACCTTCAGTGTTTGTGTAACCAAACTTCATTTGATGTATCAGTGATCTCGAAACGGTGAACATAGAATTCTGCAACTTAATAACAAAAATACATTAAATTCTACTTTAATTGATCAAGATGAGTTATTATCCTTTGGATTTTTGTGATTACATATTACATTATTTGAACTAGCTCAAATTCAAAAACTTTAGATTTTAGAGTATGTGCAAACACAACTTTTAAAATAGGAACAGAGACAAAGAATATTGTAATAGAAGAAAACTTGATTGATATCTAGAATTTTCTAATTAATCATTTTGTTTTGTTTTGTTTTTAGCTCACGCCTTCAAACCAACAGCATAAAACAGATGACAAGGGCAGGGCGAATTTGGGAGTGTTCAGTATTTTTGCCCCTAGGTAAGAACCTAAAGTTTGACAGTTATTGGTGTTATAGAGATTGGTTTTTCTTATTACTTGCTGAAGGTAAGAGTAATAACCATCCTATATAATGTTAGGCAAGAGTTGGGACTGAATAGAAGTTGAGGTTCTTGAAAGAGTTAAACTTTGTGTAAATTGTCTCAGAATTTTTAGGTTATAACTAATGTAATTTGAACCCCTCCTCTTTTTTTTCCCCCATTAGGGGAGAACATACTATGCAGGTTAAAGCCATCTATAATAAGAGCACCATAGAAGGACCTACAATTAAGTTAATGATTCTTCCAGACCCTGAAAAACCTGTTCGTATCAATGTTAAATATGACAAAGATGCTTCCTTTTTAGCAGGGGGTCTTTTCACTGGTGAGTATTTCACAGTATTTAAATAAATTTTAGTGATAATTTGTCTTTTATATTAGTGGAGTAATTATTTATCCTAGGTATTCAGCATGATAAAAAATCATGCATGTAATAGCCTTTTAAATGGCAAAGAAAATACATTTGACTTAGCAGTGTCTACTCTCACCACTGTGTCCGGCTTTTAATGTCAAGAATAAACTGAAAGTTCATACATAAACTGAGAGCCTGAGGTAAGTAGTTCCATTGGTGTTCATACATTCACTGAATTGTGAAATTCTATAAAAGAAATATGAACTAAATGGTGAGAACTATGGAGTTATGCTCTACTAAATATGTTATGATGTTATCTTAAGCCTATCATAACCAGGACTGTTTAGCTTAATTTGAGTGGAAACACATGACATCAGCATTTATGATTTCAAATATTTCAGAACAATGAACATTCACTAAATACCTGCTTTGTTCTGGTACTATGCTGGGCTCTTAGTTATAATAATGAATATGACAGTTTTCAATGGGTTTAGTGTAATGTAGGAGACAAGTGAACAAATAATTTCAATATAGTGTGGCAGATGCTAAGTCAATAGAAATTAGTTTTTGCTTTACACAGGCAACTTTCTGAAAGACTTCTATTTTCTTAAAGGGATGAATTCCTATAAATAGTTTTAAGTAGTGAATGAAGTACCCCCAAAATTTAGATTTAAAATGTTTTAACAGTAATTTTTAATAATTAAGTTACATACATAGTCTTTATACTTTTTACTTATATGTATACATACCCTTTTATAGTTTATAAAGTAGACTCTGTATACTTTGAATAGTTTTAAATCTGAGGGAGGTAAGGTCTATTTCCTGTGATTAAAAAACTAAGAGGTGCCAAATGAATGTTACAGATGGTTATTAGCATAATGGGAATGTTATATATAATGATACGTTAGTTACTGTATGCTATTGGAAATCATAAAAGAAAGTAAACATTCTATTCTTGAAATACCTAAAGCATATGGTGGCCAATTGGCCTAATTGTAAGTTACTGAGCATACAGTCTATCCTTTCTCGTCTTGCATGCTAGAACTTAAAGCATTAGCAGATTGTGAAAATAAGACAAGAGAATGTTAGGAGCAAAGATATATTTGTTAAACTTCTGGGGGAAGCCTTGATGTCCAGGTTTGGCACTAGAGAATTTTCTATCATGATTGGTAAGTTTTAAGGTGAATTTTTGGGGTATCCTGGTTAAAGAAGAGTTTTATTTTCTTCTTCATCAGAATTTTATTAACATTTAAATAAGATACATGCTTTAAGACATACAATTATTTAACTGTATCTATTAATTGAACTAGAAAGAAAATAATTTTTAAAATATTTACCATAACAGATTTTATGATTACTGTTATTTCTGAAGATGACAGTATCATTAAAAATATTAACCCAGCACGTATTTCCATGAAACTGTGGAAGCTGTCTAGCGGTGGGAACCGACCACCAGCAAATGTAAGTCATGGAATGTAAAAATACAGTGTGTATATATTTGAGAAATTTACTCCATTCCTTGGGATTTAAAAAAATTACATCGGCACATGTTTCAGAATTATTTCATCTGAAGGACAGTAGGTAAGACAAAGCCATTAAATATCATGAAGGGATAATGTAGAAATAAGATAACAGAGATATGTGATTGATAGTTTACAGGGGAAAGAGGGAGAATGGGAAGAAGAGCTGGAGGGTCTAGAGCAGTGCTGTCCAATAGAAATATCACACCTGGTATTTAACTTTTCTAGTAGCCACAGTAAAAAGGTAAAAAGAAAGAAATAAAATTAATTCTAATGTTAACCTAATATATCAAAGTTACCATTTCAACATACGCTCAATATTGTAAAAATTATTAATGAAATTTTACATTCTTTTATCTTACCAAGTCTTTGAAATTTGGTGTTTTTACACGGTATCTCAATTCAGACCAGCTACATTTCAAGTGCTCAATAGGCACATGTAGCTATTGGCTACCATACTGGACAGCGCATTTCTGGAATAAATCTTAAATTGGGAACTATATCTTAAAGCTTGTCATAGTGTCTTGATTTAGTAATCTACTTCAGCATTTATGGTTCCTTTTAATCATCTGTTTCAGAAACTAGCTTGCTTGATTTAATAGTCTGAAAGTTTACCAGTTGAGCTACCTGAATCTTCGCTTCCTTAGTTTAAACCATCAGTCCAGTCAAGCTGCAATTACCTTAAAATAGTATCACCATAGAGATCTATTATGTGCCCTTTAATAATGGAATGTCTTTCCACTGTGACTAATCTCACATTGTGCCTTAACTGTATTACAGAGATACATACATATGTGTATGCTTGTATGTAAACTACAGATGTGATCTGGATTCACACATTCAGTTCAGGAAAGTTTTCATCCTAAGTATACTATGTTTAAAGTTTGTCGTTTTTCCTTTCCCTCTTCTCTCTCACTCCCCTTTCTAGGCAGAAACATTTAGTTGTAATAAAATAAAAGATAATGACAAGGAAGATGGCTGCTTCTACTTCAGGTATTTCTCAAGTCATTTCATATTTTTATGCATGTTTTGTTACAAAGTAATTCAACCTTGGAGATATTTGTGGGCTCACTGAGGGAAAAGTAATTTATGATCAAATAGAAAATGTTAATATCTCTAATTTTTTGTCAAAGATTTTTGGGAAAGATTATGTTTTGTTTGTTTTTAACCTTCATAAATTGGTTTGGGGGAAGATTGTTGTGATGGATATATTAGCATTTGAAACTATCAAAGTCATCGGAAGAATTTTTTTGTTGTCAGAGTACTTTATAATTTATTATGTGAGAGATTTCTATAATTCTAAGATCTTATGAAGAAACATTAGACCAGCTTTCAACATTTATGTGACTTTGAGCATGTGCTTCTTCATTCTGGACCCCTGTTTCCAAATCAGAAAAAGATTGTATCTGAAGTTTCTTCAAAAATTCTTTAAATTATCATCAATAAGGTCAAAAGGCTTATTACATTTGTTCAGTGCTTTTTCAGAGTAACTGGTAAAGGACCAGTTTTTGTTATTTTTAAATTCTTTGTTATAAACTGACACTTTTTGTTTAATTTTTTAAAAAGTCCACTGAATGTGTACTTGTTGTTGAGGTAATGTCACATTGCTAAAAAAGTTTCTGAATACTTTGAGTTTTGTTATTTTCTGTGACAGACCAGTAACAAAATGTTCAGACCAGCCCCTGTCCTTGGACCACACTTTGAATAACATTGTTTTTGGTCTTTTAGGTATGCTCAAATTATTACATGGGGCTGATTTAGACATCCTAAAAAGAGCCTACTGCCTTCTTTCAGTCTGTTAAATTATCTTTCAGTGTATAAAGTCTACTAAAATGTTTGAGAATTGGGCTATTTCATTTATTCCAAAATATTTACATAATTTTTTTCAGCTGAATCCTATTTTAGCATTCGAAGGCATCAATTTGAAGAAAGCTTTTGGTAAATATTTTAAAAATAATCACATGTGGCTGGGTGCGGTGGTTCATGCCTGTAATCCTAGCACTCTGGGAGGCCGAGGCGGGCGGATCGTTCTGAGCTCAGGAGTTCGAGACCTGAGCAAGAGCAAGACCCTGTCTCTACCAAAAATAGAAAGAAATTAATTGGACAGCTGAAAATATATATAGAAAAAAATTAGCCAGGCATGGTGGCGCACGCCTGTAGTCCCAGCTACTCTGGAGGCTGAGGCAGTAGGATTGCTCGAGCCCAGGAGTTTGAGGTTGCTGTGAGCTAGGCTGACGCCACGGCACTCGCCCCAGGCAAGAGAATGAGACTCTGTCTCAAAAAAAAAAAAAAAAAAATCACATGTATTTCGAAACTACAGAGGTGTTGGTTGTACAACAGTGTGAATGTACTAAATACCAGTGAATTTATGCCTTAAAATGGCTAATTTTATGTTATATGAATGTTACCTCAATAAAAAAATGTATCACTTACATTGTCAGTATAATAAAATATCTTTCTATATGTTGGATATTTTTGAATGAATGAAAATATCTGAGTTCCTAATGTGTGTTTAGGGTTTTGCATATAATCTCATTTAATTTTTTTTTTTTTTTTTGAGACAGAGTCTCACTCTCGTCACCTGGGCTAGAGTGCCGTGGTGTCAGCCTCACTCACAGCAACCTCAAACTCCTGGGCCCAAGTGATCCTCCTGCCTCAGCCTCCGGAGTAGCTTGGCCTACAGGCATGTACCAACACGCCCAGCTAATTTTTTCTATTTTGAGTAGAGACAGGGTCTCACTCTTGCTCAGGCTGGTCTTGAACTCCTGACCTGAAGGGATCCTCAGGCGTCGGCCTCCCAGAGTGCTAGGATTATAGGCGTGAGCCACCAGGCCTGGCTTCATTTAGTTTTTTAACCTTTTAAAAAGAGAGGTAGAAAACCCATAAAGTACAAAAAGCAAGATAAGCAACTTTGTGATTTCTCCCAAAGTGAATATCTGTGTAGTGACTACTAAAGTCAAGAAGTAAAAGATTGCCATTATCATGGAAGTTCTGCCTCGTGCCCCTCCTAGTTATTACCTCCTTCCTTCCAGCATGCTGTGCAAGTTGCACACACACTCATGTAAATACACACATACATAGCCACAGATTTCTGACTTGGTTTTCTTTAGAGTTCTGTTATCCAAGCACACATCCCTAAAGTCTCTGGTTTAATTGTGCCCATTTTTGAACTTCATATATTTAATGTGTTCTTTTGTATATGACTTCTTTCACTGAGCATTATGAGGTTATCATACGACATGTAGCTGTAAATTCATCGTCATTGCTGTATTGAAGTCCACTGTGTGGACACAACCGTTTTCCATTCTACTGTTAATGGCTGTTTGCATTCTCAGTTTTGGGCTATTACAAATAATGTCTGATAACACTGGTGCACATGTAGAATTGAAATTGCTGGACCATATGTTTAGTGAAACCAAACATAGATGTGTGTGTTTAACTTAGCTGCTGCCAAACAGTTTTCCAAAGTATTTTTACCAATTTATATTCTCATCAGCAGCATATGAGAGTTCCTATTGCTGTATATCCTTACTAACATTGTTTAATTTCTTTTCTTTTTATTTTATTTTTTATTTATTTATTTTTTTTGAGACAAGATCTCTCTGTCTTTTGCCTAAGCTACTAGAGTACAGTGGCGTGATCATAGCTTGCCGCAACCTCAAATTCCTGGGCTCACTCAATCCTCCTGCCTCAGCCTCCCAAGCATCTGGGACCACCACACCCAGCTAATTTTTCTTATTTTTGTAGAGATGGGGTCTTGCAGTTGCCTAAGTTGGTCTTAAACCCCTGGCATCAAGGGATCCTCCTGCCTCGGCCACCCAAAGTGCTAGTATTACCAGCATGAGCCTCTGTACCCAGCCCAACTTTTGGTGTTGGCAATCTTTTTAGGTTTAGTCTTTCGATGAATATGTAGTAGGGTGGCATCACACTTAGTTTAATTGGCATTTTCTTCATATATTTATTGGCCATTTAGATTACCTTTTGTGACATGGCTGTTCAAGTGTCTTACCAACTTTCGTATTGAGGTTATTTTCATATTAATTTGTTAGGAGTTCTTTATGTATTATGGAGATAAGCCCCTTTTTTAGACATCTTTGCCCACACTTTGACTTTCTTTTGTACTTTCTTTATGATAACCTGGAACAGCAGTGCTTGATTTTTATATAATCATATATATTCAGTTTTTATATATATTCCAAATATACTAGAAAATAGCTTATACTCTGCATTTGAGGTAGTGTTCTATATTGCATTAGGTCAAACTTGCTAATCATTTTTAATATTTCTATATCTTCATTAATTTTTTTTGTTTATTTGCTGCATCTAGCAGTATGGTAAATCTCCCAGTATGAATGACGGTTTGGATATTTTTCTTAGTGTTTGCTTTACATATTTTGAGGCTTTGTTATTAAGTACATACAGACTTAGATTCTTATAATATTTTCTTGCAAATTTAATCTTTTATCATTATGAAGTACTGTTTTTCTCTAGTAACATTTTTTGCCTTAAAGTCTACTTTGATAACCATACACCAACTGTTTATATGAATGATATACAAAATCTGTTAGTGATCATGAGGGTTAGTGTTTACATAATATATTTTTTCATTCTTTCGAGTGTATGTTTTGTAAATGGCGTTATAGTTTCTTTCTGATAATCTTGGTCTTCTAATTGAAAAGTTCAGGTCTTACATATAATTACCAATTCACTTATTTTTGGATCTGCTATCTTACTGTTTTTTATTTGATTTACTGTTCTTTATTCCTTTCTCTTTCCTGTTTTCTTTTTGATTTATTGTTTGTAATTGTCATTTTCTACTCCTTAATAACCTGTTAGTTACACAGTCTTTCCACTATTCTCTGATTTCCTTAGAGAGTATAATAACATGCATACTTGGCATACCAATATGTAGTAATAATTGGTATTTTTTTTACCTTCCTGAACAGTTCATAGATCTTAGAACAATGAATTCCATTTTCCTTGTCCCAACTTTTAGACCTTTTTCTTGTGTGTGTTAAACCTACGAAGACATTGTTATTACTGCTTACAGTCGATGTTCATTTAGATTTACTCATTTGTCCTTTGTGTTAATCTTTTTTCCCCCTCCCAATAAAGGAAGTTGTTTCTACTTTCTGTTAATCTTGAACTCAAGGCTCTCAAGGCTTTCATCTGGTATTATTTTCCATCTGAGGAAATTCCTTTAGTATTTCTGCTGGTGATTAGTTATCTCGTTATTTTTACCTGGAAATATCTTTATTCCATATACTTGAAGGATATTTTCACTAGGTATGATATTCTAGGTTGGCAATTTCTTACAGTACTTTCAAGCCATTCTTCATCATCCCGTCGTTCTGTTGAGAAGTTAGCTGTCAGTCTTGTTCACTTGAAAGAAATCGTTTTCCCTTCTTTGGCTGTTCTCTGAGTTTTGCTTTCAGCAGTTTTACTATGATGTGCCTGCGTGTGGATAGTTCTTTTGTATCCTGGTGGGTTTTCATAGGCTTTGAATTTTGTGGTCTTCAGTTTGGAAAAATTGTCACCCATTATTTCATCAAATACAACTTTTGTCTCATTCTTTTCATCTTCTACCACGCTTTATTATAAGCATGTTAGTCCTTTTTGCACTGTGCCCTCTCTTAACCTTCTTTTCTCTTTTTCCCATTCTTTCGTCTCTCTTCTTTCTAGATATTTGCTTAGAACTATCTTCAGTTAACTAATTCTCTGTTCAGTGGCATCTAATTTGCTAGTAAATCCCTCATTAAATTTTTCGTTTGGCATTTTCAGTTCTAGAACTTACATTTAATATTTATAAAGGTTAAGTTCTCTGTTGGAATTTTTAACCTTGTATCACCCTGAGTAATAATCAGTTTATTAAAATCTACCTAGAGTTCCTTTAGCTCCTTTTTGATTGTTTCTTGCTTTCTGTTGGTTTTCATTCTCTTGCTTCTTCATGTATCTGGTTATTTTGTTGTTGTACCAGGCATTTTATTTATGAATATTTATAAAAATAATTGAATGTCTAGGATAATATGTTTCCCCAGAGAGGGTTTACATTTGCTTTTGTCAATTTTCTAGGCCATTACCAGTCTTTTACCACTTCAGTCCGTTTTCAGAGACTGAGAGGATTCAAAACTGAGATGCATTTCCCTTCGGAGCCTATCTGCTTTAGGTTTGCCGATGCTGCTAGCATTTGCTCCCAGGAGTGAAGCGGCCTTAGATGTGAACCTCATCTCCCAAGAGCCTCCATTCTATCTTATATTCTACTGAGTTATTTTTTACTTTAGCTTGTTAGCTCTTGAACATCTTAAAGTGTATGTTTTCTCATATGGCTGTTTTCATCAAGAGGGGTTGGCCTGCCATTTGGAAGGAAAAGTCTTGTTTTAGTTCTTACTGTAACTTTCTTAGGAATTTTCCTTTCAGAGAAAACAGCATAGAAAAAGGTTAAATAATTTTCTTCAAGATTGCATAAATATTGCAGTGCTGGGATTTCAATTCAGATGTGTATTCTAAACCTGTGTACTTTGTACTATATTGAGCCAGTATTTTGAGAATATGAACGTTATGCCAGAGATATCTTGGGGATCATGAGCCACATTGCACATGTCAGGGTATACCAGAGAACATCATTCATATTTCTTTGTGGTAAATAAAGTGCTGCCAGAACAGGCTAGTTAGTGCCTCTTCTTGGATGCTAAGTACCCTTATTGATAATTAAATCATAGTAAATACCTAGTATGTATAAAGTTAAAATATTTATTTTTCTATTCTTTATTTGTATGTTTATTCATCAAGCATATATTGAGCTACCTGTATAAGCTATGCTTTCTGTTAAGAACTAGGATTCAAAAACTAATTTTAAAAAATTTCTTGTCTTTGGGGAGTTGATAATGTCTCTTGTACATGCAAACAAGTAAGCCACCATTCTCACTGGAGGTGGTAGTAAATAGGAAGGATTTGGGGAAAGGGTTCTTAGAAAAGCTTCTTAAAGAGATAGCCCTTGAACTTGATTGAGAGGCAATGAGAACCACCCACAAAAATTTCTGTGTCTATTGTTTATTTCAGAGCCTGATCAAAGGAGGTGTGGGTTATAGTGAAAAGAAGTAAGCAGGTAGTTTGGCAACCTTAGTTTCAGTTTGGTTAAATCTGTAGTGTGCTGGTAAACCAGTTCTCTTGAGGAAAAAAAAAAAAGCCTTGATTTGTACTGTTTGCTGATTTCCATGGTGTAAATATTCCCACCATGGCAGAAGGTTACCAATGATTTAACAGCTGGCTCACAAGTTCCTAAATATTTTACAGCGGGCCTGGCCTGGTGGCTTACATCTGTAATTTCAGCAATTTGGGAGGCTGAGGCCAGGTGATTGCTTGAGGCCAGGAGTTTGAGACCAGCCTGGGCAACATAGAGTCCCCGTCTCTACTGGGCGTGGTGGTGTGCATCTGTAGTCCCAGCTGCTCGGAAGGCTGAGGCAGGAGGATTGCTTGAGCCCAGGAATTTGAGGTTACAGTGTGCTCTGATTATGCCACTGCATTTCAGCCTGAAGGACAAAATAGACCTTGTCTCTAAAAAAACAAAAAACACACACACAGAAAAACCAAATACAGTGGGGTTTTTGAGCCCCATACAAGCTGGCTTCTGCACCTAAAGTTAAAATATTTAGAATAGTATTTAAATGGAAAATAAGGTCACATAGAAGATCAACAGGGTGTCCTATAATTTTGAAATGTAAAACTGTCCCTTGGAAATTTATAATGTAGGAATGAAGCAAAATTTACTTGACATATAATTTAGCATTTTCTGTGTGTTTTACTACTTTCTCAACTTTATATTCCTATTCTTTCCATTTTTACCATATCCGGAACCTTTGTTCTAGATGTTTTGTAAAAATGCGCAGGTAAGAGTGACCTGGATGAAACCTAATATGCAAGAAATATTTGTGGAATGAATGAAGATGAATGTAGTATTAGTTATTCTATTCTTCTTACTCATTTACTTTTTTGAAAGGAACAGAAATGTTGACGCTTTCGATTCCTTCGCCCTTTATTTAAAAATTATCAATAATCAATCTTATCTCTTTCTTTTTAATTTAGGGATAAAGTTATTCCTAGCAAAGTGGGGACATATTGTATCCAGTTTGGTTTTATGATGGATAAAGCAAATATTCTCAACAGTGAACAGGTTTGCTTATTTTCTTTGCAGTCCACAGTTAGCCGTACATTTTCTTGCTTAGTTTATGAATGAAATGTTTCGTTTAAAAGTGAATTAATTATTGGGTTCAAAGTATAAATAATTCAATTTCTAGGAAAATTAGAATAGAATATATTTTAATTTGTTCAATAATTGGACCTGATTCACTAGGCACTTTCCATCTCTCTTTTTACCAAAGACTCAGTAAGCATTTTAGTGTGTAGCATGGTAAAGGTGCTCATGTCAACCATATGTGAAAAAGCCTCAATTAATAACATTTCAGTTATTAAAATTCTAGGTAGTTAAGTTCAGGGCAGTTTTAACATACATCATCTCCATTTAATATTGTCAGTGTACTAATTTTAAAAAATTACCTATATATTTTAATGCCCCTAAATTTGTTCTTAGTTGGTTATAAACATTAAGAAATTAATCTGACCTGGCTTTTATTTTGAATTTTAAAAGTAAATTGATTACTTTTAAAGGATTAATGGAAATAAATTTTAGAGGGTAACATTTCATTTAGTATATGTCATCATTGTCTTCCCTTAAATACTAAAGCATCAATATATTGTTAATCAGAATGCTTCTTTTGTTTTATAAGATTATAGTTGATGTTCTACCTAATCAGCCTGTGAAGTTAGTTCCTAAAATTCAGCCACCTACACCAGCTGTTTCTAATGTTCGCTCAGTTGCCAGTAGGACCTTGGTCAGAGATCTACATCTCAGTATTACGGTAATGTTTATTTTCTTCCAAAACTACAAAGGGTAACAAGAAAAAATTATTTTTTATTTTAGAGTGCAAAATGGTTATTATAGAGTCAGATCAATTATTCACTTTAAGGTTATATAGAAAATTTGTACAGATGAACTAAATATTTGTAAGCATCTTTGTATTTGAATACAAAAATAGAGCACGTAACATTATACATAAAATGAATACAGATATTATACCAGGGAAGAACTGATTCAAAATGCAGAAATCTACCTACCTTTCCTAATACATACCTTTACTCCCCATTCCATGTATGTATTGTGAATATGTATTAACCATATTGATTCTTAAATGTCCAGTTCACTGAGGGGTCAGAAGAAATTAAGTATTTTGAAGAAATCTTCTGTGATAACTGATCATAGTTAAGAAAATCAGATCTCCTCAAAGCTTCTGATTACCCAGAGAGTAAGCAGCAACAGAGCTGCCAAAGATACTAACAAAAACATGTAAAGCACAGTAGTGGGACTTCACCTATCTGGAAAATTTGGCTGGTGGGATACTTAACTGCTTAAAGTTTATTTTCTTATTTTAGACAAATGGTTCTTCTTCCCCATATATCTTTGGGGTAAGCAGTTCCATGGAATTATTAATACTACAAGGGTCTTTGAATTTACATAAGCACCAAATGTCTGAATCATATAGGATATTTCACACATACAAATATATTGCTTTTCAAATGTATGCAGATGCTGAAGTTAATAAAATAATTAAAAATTATTATAAGTTAATAATATCTTTGTTACTAAATACTTTTTCATATCAGGTGCTAAAAGTACATAAAAAGGTGAAATTTAAAAATAGGAGTTCATGTAATTTGGAAAGTTAAGAGCCATTGTGTTAGATAGAAGTTTCTGGTTCTTTTATGATTTCTGAAACTGTTTACTGCCTGTGGAACACTTAAACTTAAAACTGAATTCTGTGCTTAGATTAAGAAGTAGGATAATTGAATGGTTGGGGCTCTGTAAATAGACGTATGATTTCTGATTTGTACATGCCCTTCTCTGGGTTTAATCTTCTAACCAGTTCTTCTGATTAGTTATTTTCCATTGTTTATTTTAAGGATGACTACAGCAATCATACTGGAATTGATTTGGTTGGCACTATTATAGCTACCATTAAAGGTTTTAATGAGGAAGATACTGATATCCCACTCTTGAATGGGAAAGTTAGAACACTTGAATTTCCCTTTGTGAATGGTTCAGCTGAAATCACGGTAAATTTTTATATTTTTTGGTAAATAAGATTTCTGTATTTAAACCACCATATTTAAATACCTTTTCTTTTGTATGTATAGTTATGAAGATGCTCCAATCATAGCACTAAATTGGAAAGTCAGCAGAAATATTTTGTGATCTTACTGTAAGCTATTACAAATTGAACCCAGAATCATTATTACTATTAATAAGACCCCCCTTTTTCTTATGGGATGACAGATAGCTTTCTCTAATTCTACAGGGTTTTAGCTTTAGTGATAATATGATGTTCATGTTTTGTTGAAAAACTGCCATCGTGTGGACAGAAACAGAATAAAACATAGCCCAAGTGACATTTAATTAAACAGTTTATCTTTGTTGTTCATTTTTTTCTAAAATGAAAATAGTTTTATTTGTATTAAAAAACACGCAGTATAAGAAACTTCATAAATAAATTCAGTATTGTCACCGGTCAGATAATGATGATTAGCAATTTAGTATATAACATTAAAGTCTCCATATATACACTACTATTGCCTACATACCACATGTGTATGATTTATATACATAAACATGTTTATATTTGGATGTAAAATTTCATTAATATAACTGCGTTTATAAAAAATCTTTTCCTGTTTAATGTATCCGATATATTTCTTCATCAGTAAAAATAAGCCTACATCATTGTATTAATGACCCCAATTTATTTGATCAGTCCTTAGTGAAAATTTAGTTTCTTTCTAAAGTTTCTTTTTATCAACAGGGCTTCTATAAGCTTTCTTCTACATACATTTGGTCTTTGTATCCATGGGTTCCACATTCATGGATTCAACCAACTGTACATCAGAGATATTGGGGAAAAAATGTGTCTGTGCGGAACATGTGTAGACATTTTCTCGTCAGTATTCCCTTCAGTATTTATACATAGCATTGTAGATAGTATTAGGTATTATAAGTAATCTGGAGTTGATTTAAGTATATAGGAGGGTGTGCATAGGTTATATGCAAATACTATGCCATTTTATGTGAGGGACTTGAGCATTCTTGGATTTTGATATCCATAGGGGGTCCTGGAACCAATATCCCATGGCTACCAAGGGATGACTGTATATTCTTTTGCATTTGTTGATTATTTCTTTAAGAAATTGCTGGAAGCAGAATTTGCTGGAGGCAGGACATGCACATTTTAAGCCTTTTTACAGTTATTGCCAGTCGCTCTATATTTCCACCAGAAGTACGTGTCCATCCTCCTCATATTAAAAGCACTAGATATGAACAGTTTTAAAAATTCTAACCAGATTTCCTATTTAAAAAAATGTTCTTTGTTATTAGTAAGGTTGAACGTTTTTCATGTTTTTGATCTTTGTAGAATTGTGCACTGACTTTTTTCTTTTGGAATGTTCATCATTTTTTCTTAATTATATATTAAAGATATTAATGCTGTTTTGTATATAAGTACTTTTTCCTGAATTTTTTAGATATTTACCTTTGTTTATATTGGAGGGGAAGATTGTATTCACAATACTATCTTTAATATTCTTATGCCTTTAATCTTTGGTATATCTGGATTTTGTTGACCCTTTTCAAATTCGTTAACTAACTTTCTTGGTATCCTTATTGAATAATTCTTTCTGTACTAATAAATTTGAAATGTTAACTTTTCTTATATTTTTGTTGTTCATTTTGTATCTAATCCACTGATAATATAACATGGTTTTAATAACAGGCTTATAAACTGAGAGCCTGCCAGCTGCATCTGGCCTAAAGACTTGTCGGTTGCCCATTAAGTATGGTGGTACATTCCTGTAATTCCAGCACTTTGGGAAGCCGAAATAGGAGGGTCGCTTGAGGCCAGGAGTTTGAGACCAGCCTGAGTAAGAGAGAGACCCATCTCTACCCCCCCCCCAAAAAAAAACAAAAAAAGGGGCGTGGTGGCATGCACTTATAGTCCAAGCTACATGGGAGGCTGTGGTGAGAGGATTGCCTGAGCCCAGAAGCTCAAGGTACAGTAAGCTATGATTGCACCACTGCACTCCAGCCTGGGCAACAGAGCGGGATCTTGTCTCTATTTAACACATTAACTGTATTTGAGTGTGTTTAACTCATGCTAGTTTTGAGCCTGGGGCCTCGCAAAGCTTATGTAACTCATGTCTCTTTACCTTGGGAGCCACGACAACTGTTTTTCAAGTTGCATGTAACTCACATGCAGAAAACAATAAAAAATAACAAATTTTTCATTAGATTAGAAAGGATTGTTTTTGAAGTTTTTCTATTTTCATAATAAAACACCATGGCCACAAGGAAAAAAATTTTTTTTCAGGCGTGGCAGTCAGTGTGTTAAAAAACAAACAACAACAAAAAACAAACAAGACTTATAAGTTAGTCTGGCAATGACTGACCAATATAGCATTTTCATTTTAATTAGTTTCCAACATTTAAAGTTCTGGAGTTTTTACATTTTAAAAAATCTGCATTTCTAATTTATCTGGAGAAATCTAAAGATCTGGCAACATTGAGCCAGGATTCGCTAACGCCAGCCTTATGTGAGGACTGAGCAGTGACTGCTCCTCTCAGTGCAGGTTTGCAGTCACCTGCATCCATGCCACTTCTTTTCATTTCTTGGCATCAAGGACAAGTGTCAGTTGCCACTTATGTTCACACTTGTTCTTTTATTTTTAATATAGTGGAGAGTAAAGTGAAATTTTCTCATACCCTAAATTAGGTAACGAAGGCACATATAGAAAAACAGGGAGGGGACGTGCTTAACGTGCATAGTTGAAATAATACACTTAGCCCCTTTTCTTGTTTCCTATTTTCCTATGTCCTATTTTCTTGGCCCCTCTGTAGTCGTTTGAAATTGCTAAGCCTGCTGTATATACTTCTGAGATTAAGGCAGTGATTTGGCAGTTCCTCAGCAACTGCTTGTAAAATCTACTCTTCACATCATGCAAATAAATTTCCTCTTACCACTAGAGGTCCCTAATACCTCACTGAATAAGTAGAAAACTCTGAAGTTCCTGCCCTGTATATTGATTTCGTGTATCTTGAGCAGGGATCTGTAATCTGATTTTTAACAAGCAGGTGATTCTTATCATTAGGGAAGTTAAGGAAACACTGGCCCAAAGCACAACCAATATTTGTAAATGTTCCACATCATTTCTTTGTTTAATCTAAATTTGTAACTGCTCAAATTACAAATGTGTGTGATTCAAATTTTCTGCATTATTTGCTGACATGATCTGGAAATTTCTGAAGGAGGTGTCTTAAGTTTCATTCTGATATGCATTTGTGCATTTCTCATATGCCAGATTCCCATTTCTACTTGGATTCAATTTTGACTCTTAATTTCTCTTCATTTCTGTTATTCTGTGTATTCTTTTTTCATGATAGCTACACATCAGGGATTACAAACCATAAAACTTTGAGATAGGAGAGGCCTCTCTAAATATGTCATAATGGAAAAGATTATATTTAACTACATTAAAAGTTAAACTTTATGTACTGTAAGCATATCTTAAACATAATAAAAAGAATAGTGGCAATGTCTTGATAATTGTTGACACTAGGTGATGCATACATAGAGGTTTATTACCTGATTCTCAATAGAAAAAGGAAAAAAATTTAAAGGTAGCAAATTGAGAAGGAATAGCATTTTCTCTAAATATAGTCATACATCACTTAAGGACCAGGGATATGTTCTGAGAAATGCATCATTAGGCAATTTTATTGTTGTGCAGACATCATAAATTGCGCTTACACAAACCAAGCTGATACAGCCTACTATACACTTAGGCTATATTTTATAGCCCGTTTCTCCTAGGCTACAAACCTGTACAGTATATAACTGTACTGAATATTGTAGGTGACATAATGTTAACTATTGTATATCTAAACATAGAAAAGGTACAATAAAAATACAGTATTATAATTTTATGGGACCACCATCCTATATGCAGTCCACCTTTGACAGAAGCATGACTATATATGTATATACATATAATACAGGATTGATATAGTGAACATATTTTAAAACTTCCTAGGCTGAGGCAGGAGGGTTATTTGAGGTCAGGAGTTCAAGACCAGCCTGAGCAAGAGCAAGATCCCAACTCTACAAAAAATAGAAAAATTAGCCAGGTGCCTGTAGTACCAGTTACTCAGGAGGCTGAGGCAGGAGGATCACTTTAGCCTGGGAGTTTCAGGTTGCAGTGAGCTATGATGATGCCACCGCACTCTAGTCAAGGCGACAGAGCGAGACTCTGTCTCAGCAAAACAAAAACCTCCTAAAGAACTCTTGCAATCAATAAGCAAAAAACAAAGAAAAAAAAAGGGCAAAGAATATGAGCAGGCAATTAATGGAAGAAAAAATATAAATGATCTATAACCATAAGAAGCATGACCTAAGTACCACTCTGGGAGATGCTAGTTAAAGCAATAATGACTGGTTGTTTTTCAGTCCCCCTTTTCAGCAAAAAATACATGATATTAAGTGTTGGCCAGCAGCAGGGGAATTGGGTACTCTCATACACTGCTGGTGAGGGGATAAATTGATATAGCTTTTTTTGAAGGGAAACTTGATACTTACCTATTAAAATAAACTTTTAACTAGTTATTATATTTCTCATTATTCATCCTAGAAAACACATTTACAAAGAAACATGAAAGATATGTTCTTTGCTGTGTTATGGATAATGGTTTAAAATTTTCAAACATAATGTTCACCACTCAGTGAATGGATATTACAGTGTAGTGTATCTGTATTATGCATACATTTTTAAAATTGGTATTTATACATTCACGTGAATTGATCAACAAATTAAATTGAGAGCTGAAAGCAAGTTGCTAAAGTATAAAGTATGTTACTTTTAAAATACAAACATTTTTCTTTATATTTGTTTACATTTGTGTAAATCCATTGAAAACAGCTTTCACAAACTGGGACTGGGAATTGGTTTAATGGTGGGCTTGTATTCTATATTCTTTGGAAAAAAGAATTGTTAGCTATAATTTATAATTTTATGGTTTGACCTACAGTGTCATATTGGTTTAGATTTTTAAAAATTAACTTGTCTGTGTTGTTGTAGTCTAAAAAACAAAGCAGCTAATATCTATTATTTCCTGTAAAACTGAAAAACTCATTTGGGGTAAAAATATATTTGCACTGTTTATATGCTATGGTCTTAAGCTAAAGTATTTCACAAGGGTTTGGGGGACATTAATGAAAAAAGAATTAAAAATCTTTAGAGCTTTTCAAGATCTCTTGTTCTGTCACCTGGGACTGGTGGATCTACTTCCATAGTAACAGCTGTAACTTAAAACTCAGCATTGGGCTTTGTGATTATAAACTTTCACACTGCTTCAGTTTAAAGGTTAGAATCAAGAAGATTTTGCAGGTTGAGATATAAGTAGCCACTGATACTTCTAGTGTGGAGGAAAGGATAATTTTTCTTCCAGTTTTCTATTATATATAATTTTTGCATAAGCTGTTGGTAAGATTATTTGGCTGTCAAACCAATACCAAAAGGTAAAAAGCTTTAAGTCTTAGATGGTGGTGACGAAATATTAAGGATTAGCCTATGCCTTTTGCCTTGAAAATTCACTACTTATTTGAAAACAGAGCATGCATAATGAGATATGTAACATTATGGATTGAAAAATATCTTTTTAAATCTTTTTTTTTCTTTATGCTTTTTTATTTATACAGAGTCTAGTGCTGGCAGAAAATAGTCCTGGAAGAGATAGTACTGAATATTTTATTATATTTGAGCCTCGGCTACCACTTTTATCAAGAACATTAGAGCCATATATCCTACCATTTATGTTTTATAATGGTAAGTTTCTAGGAAAATAAATGGTTAAACTCTGTTGTTAGTGGTACTTTAGATAACTTTGTTTGCTTTTCATTAACATGTTTGTTATCTAATTGTGTTACGACATGTTTTGGAAAAGTCACAATTTTTAAAAGGTTTAAATTATCTGTATTTTTTTTCTTAGATGTTAAGAAGCAGCAACAAATGGCAGCACTTACAAAAGAAAAGGACCAGTTATCTAAATCTATTTTTGCATATAGAGGTTTATTTGAAGCCAATCAACAGCTTCTTGATGAAATGAAATGTAAGTCATTTTGTATTCAAAGGCCTTGTAAAATTATACTTCAGGGAATGGTGAGGCAGAAGGTAAAGACAATGGTACACAAACATGTATCTGCATTCCTGGACTGCAAGTAAAATACAGAACACTGAAGAAAGGTAGTAATGATGGCTTATGTTATTTGTCATTTGATAGTTCTTAAGATGAGGTATTCCTCATTTTAAATAAATTTTTATTTTGATTACCTACAAAAATTTGAGATTTTCTGTTAGAAATCTGAATCTGTGGAAAATTTAAGGCTTACTGACATAATAATGTTTATATCTAGCTCCAGTTTCTGGCAAAAGATATTGGATGACATTATCACTGAGGGAGTAATGGGTAATGTAATTGTTTATTTGGCTCATGTACTATGTGTACTTTACTAAAAATATCTGCAGTATGTCACACCATAGAGGTATATATAGGGCAGCACGCAGTCGTACTGAAACATGTAACTTATTCTTGAGGCAATCAATAGAATGTTTGCTGAAATTTTTAATAATTTTATATGCAGTTAAAAGACAAGGCATTGTTGAGTTGTGCTCTATCATCTTTTACCTTTTCGTCAGATTTTTTTGCTATGGTTTTTGGTTTTGTGTTAGTTATATTTTGTGTTAGTTAGTTACATGTGTTAGTTAAAATTTTGATCAGTTAACTGACAAATACTTAGTACTTGCCACAGAGTACTCAGTTTTATATATCTGTGCAAGAGCAAGGATATTTAGAGTATAATAGGAACTAAATCTAGTAATCAGATAATATATCATTTGTGCAACACTAAACATTGTTTTTATAAAGTCTTAATTTGTTCTAAGAATAACCTTGTACAATTATGTGTAAATTATGTATAGTTATGAGGATGAAGATTAAATAACATATCCAGGATTACTAGGAGTTTGCAGTATATCATAATATCTCCCTTAGGTGCATTAATTTTGTTTCTCATTTTTGTATGTTTGAATTGAGCCTTAAGATTTATAGTTTAATTTTCAATTTGTAAATTAGTCAACTGTCAATTTTCATTTTAGCATCAGGCATTAAAAGGAAAAAAAGAAAAAATTCAAAATATTTTTCAAAATCTATATTTTGGGGGCTATCAGAAATGGATGCAGTTTTTTTCGTTTTTAATTTTAGGCCAAGTTGAAGAAGCAAGATTAAAAGAGGCCCAGTTGCGAAATGAACTACAAATACATAATATTGACATTCCTACAACACAACAGGTACAATTTCCAAGTGTACATGAAAGATTTTTTTTATCGAATTCTCTTCTACAATTTTTTTATCATTCATGTTTTATTAGGAATTCTGTGGGCACTGTTGTTTTAGGGATAGAAAGACATGTATTATAGTGTAGTCACTTACTAGACATTTAAAGGGCAAAATGATGAGTTCACTTTTCAAATAAATTGCAGTTTGTATTTTTAATGTAATAACACCAGCAAATGTAGTTATAATACACCAGCTGAAGTATTCGGTGAGGCTGCATAACCAATGTACATGATGGTAAACAAAATAAGAGAAAGTAATAAAAAGCAATATAGATTTTTTTTCTAAACCTACATTCTTCTATATGTGTAGTTCAGTTTCAAAAAGTCCTATTATAGGTAGTGTATTTCTTAACTAAGATTAAAAGAGATCATTGAAGTGAGAGCTTTATATTACTATAACCATGGTTTTTTTAAGTGATGCTTATTTATTCATGTTCTTGAGTTATCCAAATTGTTGATTTTTGTCTGATGTCATTATGAGCTTCCTGGTACAAGAGTAATTGGCCTTGTAGGTAATTTTTGTTTATAAATTACAGATGCCACACATTGAAGCACTTTTGAAAAGAAAGCTATCAGAACAGGATGAACTAAAGAAAAAACCTAGAAGATCGTGTACTCTTCCAAACTATACTAAAGGCACTGGAGATATTTTGGGAAAGGTTTGTGTTTAAGCCTTTTAACAGGCAGTACACTTTATTATCTTGTTTTATTTTGTTTAAAATGTGTTGTCCAAATGTGACATAATAAGAGTGTCAGCTCCTTTGTAATTTTTTCCAATAAATTACCTGCTCTCATTACCATAATTGGGATTTGGCAGAGTTTAAAAGTGAAATTTATAATACTGCTATTGAAGGCTGTGGCAGAAGTTGTTAACATGTCTTAGTTCAAGGCTTGTTGTCTACTTAGAGATGCTTTCATGTCATACAGCTTTATAGGGAGCCAGCACCTTTATAGGAGACTGAAGGGAGACAACAGAAGAGAGAAAAATATCAGAATTCTTCTGGGTTCTGAGTCTAATGTTAGAGAATGAATTGTGGAATGCTTCTAGAACTTAAGAAAAAGCAACAACAAACAAAAAACTTATTACGTATTTGCCACTGAGGGAGAATGCCATTCTTCTTTCTCTATTGCTGCTGTCCTTGCCCTCTTTGTTTTTACTTATGTTAAGTGAGTTGTATTTTCATTTTGTCCTGCCATTATTTAATGGTGAACATTCTATTTTATATTTTTTCTGGGTCAAATTCTGTTAATATTTGCAACTATTAGTAAGTTCTTTAGCTAAGTTTCACTTCTTCTCTGTACATCTTTTATAATCTGCATTTTTCCTGTAACATCTTCGGTTTTTAATCCTGTTGAGGTTTGTGGTATATGTGTATGTTTCACCTGTTAACTTTTCGATTTAATATGCATCTCATCTTAATTGCTTTTACCCCCATTTTAAAGTTAAACTGAAACTGAGGTACGGAGATTAAATAACTTGCTCAAGCTTGCACAGCTAGCAAGTGGCAAAGCCAGGACTCAAACCCCAGGCAGTCTGACTCCATAGTCTGTGCTTATTGCTTATGTATTAATACATCATTCTACTTTCATATCCACTGTATGAACTCTTTGTAGTATTTCTCATTTTTACATGAGGAAATTGAAGTTGCCGGAACTTCAATAACTTGCTAAGATATAGTTAGAGGCAGAGCTTAGATGCAAATCAAGGTCTCTATGACTCCAAAGTCCATGGTAGTTTTTTTATATACTGAACTGCACACTGAAAATAGGAGGTGATGTGTAGCAATGTTTACTACCAAAACCATATCATATTATTACCCAAACCCCAGATCTGCAAATTGAAAAATTAAGGGTGTAAATTCATAAGTTAGAAAACAGTATGTTAACATACAATGTTTTAAATTATTACTCCTCAGAACCAATTTTTAGAAAAAAGAAGTCCTATGAGTCTAAGCATGTAGATTAACTATAGGTAGTCTGGTTTCTACATTTTAATGATGCATCCAATACAAAATTCTTACACAATATGTAAGATTTTTACCAATGTATAAAATAAATTTTAACAAGAGAAATATTTTTAAGTCTCTTGTTCAAATATTTCTCATTACATATCTTGAAAATCTGGGGAAATCTTTGAAATTCATTTTGTATAGTTTCTCCTGTCTCCTGAGAAGTACAGATTCTATCTTAACCAGTAAGAGAAAACTTTCCAGTCCCTCCAAATCATCCTTAATCTTTTCCCTTGCTTCCTTTATAAAAAATTCTTCCAGGCATTTATCCTAAAACTAGAATAAGTAATCATGGAACTATAGTAGGAACAAGGGGAGATTTTTCCCACAAACCTTACAATGTATTTAGTTTTAACATCATGAATATCTCAATTAACTTGGATATTTTAGTCTTTTCCTCCTCAGTTCCAAATGTCTTGAAATCCCCATCCCTAAATGAGGAGGAACTGGCAGCAGTTTTAAGATTTTTTTATTCAGTTAGACATAAATATCATTAATATGCCCTTTTAAGTAGATTTTACTTCGATATTATAGTATTTCTTTCAGAAAACATATCTAAATATCACAAATAAGAATTGTTTCTTCTGCTTACATTTGATTTTCCTCTAGTAATTCTTTCTACATTGGCTAGAACATTTTTTTTCATCTTCACTTACACGTCTTGTTGCTAGGGTAGGTTTGCAATACCAGACCAGGTAAGAATAAAGGGTCGATATGACCATACGAGTATGATGAGTGAAGTTTTGAGACCGGCCACAGTATTCCAACCTTAGTGGACTTTAAGCAGGAATGTTTGTGACTGAAGCAAGAATTTGTAAATAAGAGTATAATTATTTATCCTAAGCTCCAAAGCAATGTTCCTATAAGCAGAAACAGAAGAAACAATTCTCATTTGTGACATTTAGATTTGTTTTCTGAAAGAAATACTGTAATACCGGAGTAAAATATCTACTTAGAAGGGAGGGGTACATTAACTATAACTATGTTTAATTGAATCTTAAAACTGCAGTGATTTTATGTATAATTATTTAAATATACTTTATGGTTATTTTACTAATAAGACACATCCCATTTTTATAGATACTAAAATGTGAAAAAAAACATATCTTCAATTAGCTGATAAAATTTCTAATATTTTTACTTGCCTATTTACACATTTACTGGAATTTAATCTGGAAAATTTTTTCAATACGTAACAGCCGAATAGACAATTTAATATATTCAAGTCAATAAGTTTTCACAACTTGAGAATTTATTTTTAATTCATGTTAGTGTTTCAGAAAAGGGTTTTTGTTATTTAGACTTGGGCTTTTAAAGTATCTATCAAATTTTTATATATATATTTTTAAATTTTTTACTTAATTTTATTAAAATGTATTATAGATCGCACATCTAGCACAAATCGAAGACGATAGAGCTGCAATGGTTATTTCCTGGCATCTGGCAAGTGACATGGACTGTGTAGTCACCCTGACCACTGATGCTGCACGTCGTATCTATGATGAAACCCAAGGTCGTCAGCAAGTGTTGCCCCTTGATTCTATTTATAAGAAGAATCTTCCAGATTGGAAAAGGTTAGACAAAATGAACACATGAGCATATCATCGGCATCCTCGTCTAGGACCAGCTTTAGAGGCTGCTTTTTTCCTTTCCTTGTCAAACTAAACTACAGTTGGCTTATACTGTTAGTACAAACTAATTGAAGGTAGCAGTAAGATAAAATCAAGCAGATATTTTTATATGGTAAATATTTTTGTTTCTAAGAGCATAATAGCTAATCATTTATTAGTAGCACTTGTGAATTTGGGAGTTGATTGTATGATCAGAATGATATACAGTGTATTCATATGTTTTTCATATTTTTTAAAATTAAAAGGTTATGTGTGCTTTGTTTAATACCTTTTTAAAATTTCGTTTCATTTAGACCTCTACCTCATTTCCGAAATGGAAAATTGTATTTTAAGCCCATTGGAGATCCAGTCTTTGCTCGAGATTTGTTAACATTTCCAGATAATATAGAACATTGTGAAACAGGTAAAGGATGTTATGGTGGCTTTATTTTGTACAGGTGTTGCATTTGTGATACAGATCTATAAATTACTGATTATGAAAGTTAATGTTTTATTGTAGCTTATAAGTGATATTTTTATTAATATTCCATTTTTTTCTATTAGAGGAAAGTTGAATAAAATTGTAGTGTTAGCATTATTTATCAAAGAAAGATTTGCAGTGTGTGTTAAATTTTAATACGACCAAAGAAAATACAACTTTCAAAATCTTTTTTTTTTTTTTAAGTATTTGGTATGCTGTTAGGAGACACAATTATTTTGGATAATCTGGATGCAGCCAATCATTATAGAAAAGAGGTATGTATTTGATTTCATTTTTAATTTATAGGCTCCAATTCTAACACGTATTTTAAAAATTTAATATATTAGCGCCATATATAGAAATCATTCCTTTTGATGATACATGTACAGATGACTAAGTAGCCCTGTCAAAACTGATGTAAATCCTGCAAATCAATAAGCAACCTAAAATTAGGCAAAATATATGAGTAGGCCAAAATGCAAATTAAAATGAAATGTGTTTGTGGGCTATGAAATTGTCTAAGACTCAAAACAGTATCTGTTATCGAGGATAGTACTGGAAAAAGAGTACTCTCAGATAATTTTGGTGGAAGTATAATTTGACGTAACCTTTTGTATTAGTTTGCTAGGGCTGCCATTACACAGTATCACAGACTGGGTGGCTTAATAGAATTTTTTTTTTTCTTTCTTTACTGTGTCTCACTCTGCTGCGCAGGCTAAAGTGCAGTGTCATCGTCATAGCTCACCAGAACCTCAAACTCCTGGGTTAAAGTGATCCTCCTGCCTGAGCCTCCTGAGTAGCTGGGACTATAGGCACATGCCACCACGCCTAGCCAATTATTTTATTTTTTGCAGAGATGGGGTCTTGCTATGTTGCTCGGGTTAGTCTTGAATTCCTGGTCTCAAGCAGTCCTCCTCTTTGGCCTCCCAAAGTGCTGGGATTACAGGCATGAGCCACTGCACCAGGCTGAAATTTATTGTCTCATAATTCTGGAGGCTGGAAGTCCAAATTCAAGGCATTAGCTGGGTTGGTTTCTTCTAAGGACTGTGAGTGAAGGGTCCATTCCAGGCCTTTCTTCGTGCCTTGTAGATGGCTGTCTTCCTCTGTCTCTTCACATCTATGTGTGACTGTGTCCAAATTTCCCCTTTGTTATAAGGATACCAGTCATATTGGATTAGGGCCCACCACAATGACCTCACTTTAACTTGATTATCTCTGTAAAGACCCTGTCTCCAAATAAGGTCACATTCTGAGATACTGAAGGTTAGGACTTTAATATACAGATTTGGGGGGAACACAATTCAGCTTATAGCACTTTGGAGGACAGTTTGGCAATATAAATTTTTCAGTTGTTTATTGCTACATAACAAACCATCCAAAAGTTTAGTGGGTTTAAATAACAGTGTATTAGTTCTCTTTTGTCTGTGGGTTTCTCCAAGTGATGTTAGCTAGTTGCAATATTAGCTAGTTGCACTGGGATGATCGCAGCTCCAAAATACCTCCCTTACATAGCTAGCAGTTGGTGCTGGTTGCCATTGGGCAAGTCACCTGGCATTGGCCAGGGGCTCAGTTGGGGTTATCTTTGGGGGTTATTATCCTCATCCACCAGGGTGAGATAGGGTAGAATAATGCTGTTAAGAGTTTTAGAAGCCCTTTTGTCTAGCTAAAGGGATCTAGGAGAGCAGTACTTTAAATGTTTCTCAGGTCTTAACAAAGCAACATCCTTGACTTGATTTTGACCCTCAGGCTACATTTTACTGGCAATGCACTAGACTTGATCTTAGCCAGTATTTGTAAATAATGTATTCTGGAATCATGGTGACCTTCAGGTTTGTCTACTCTCACTTTATAGATGAGAAACCTTAAGCTCAAAACAAATAATGGAGAGCTGGGTGGTGCGGTGGTGCCTGCCTGTAGTCGCAGCTACTCCAGGGGCTGATGCAGGAGGATCACTTGAGCCATGATCACACCTGAGATTAACCACTGCACTCTAGCCTGGCAATATAGCAATATACCTCATCTCTAAAAAAATAAAAATTAAAGAAAAAACAACAAATAATGGATTTTTTCCAGGTCACAGTAGTAATTCATATCAGAACTAGAACTGAATTCTTTAGAGAAGTTTGTCTTTGGGCTTAGTTAAGAAACAGTATAAAATGTCCATACTACCTAAAGTGATCTACAGAATTAATGCAATTCCTATCAAAATCCCATTATCATTCTTCTCTGATCTGGAAAAAATAACTCTACGCTTTGTATGGAACCAGAAAAGACCTCGTATAGCCAAAGCAATCTTAAGTAAAAAGAATAAACTGGGAGGTATTAGTCTACCAGACTTCAAGCTGTACTAC